>JAUJYO010000162.1:0-29369 GCA_030737845.1 Acorus calamus | reverse complement strand
CCAACTTTGTACAACACCCTCACTAAACATAACTAATACAAACCTTAACTCAATGCCTCAATTTAGAATAAAACAATTTAAAAATCACAAACAACATACCCTCCATGAATTGGTCAACCTTCGGCCCCATTCATAGAAGGCTAGGGGATTCAAAACATATCCTGGACCAGGCCCAGTTAGCTCTGGCTTCTGATCCTCGTCTCCCCAGTCTTATGGAGGTTGAGTTGCGGGCAAGGCAAGAATATCAAGCAGCCTTACGTTTGGAGGAATCATTTGCAAGGCAGAAATCCAGAGCAAACTGGCTACAACTTGGGGACTCGAATACCAAGTTCTTCTACTCTGAGATAGCTCATCGCAAAGCAAGGAACACTATTCGGAGACTCCGTTTACACAATGGGCAATTTACTGATGATCCAGAACTTATCAAGGGCACCATTGTGGACTATTATGTCCAACTATTAAACAGGGAGTCTTATTTGCCAACTTTTCAAGGGGCTTTCCATGTGAGGGTCTCAAGGTTGGAAAACGATATATTGATGGAGGAAGTGACTGAAGAGGAAATTAAAAAAGTTTTCTTTCAAATGAAGGCCACCTCTTGTCCTGGTCCGGATGGATTCGGAGCGGGGTTCTACCAGGCTTGTTGGCCCACTATCAAAGGTGATGTATATCAAGCTATCAGCCAATTCTTTCATTCAGGTCATATGCTTAAACAGCTGAACACAACCTTCATCACACTAATCCCTAAGTCCCTTGAAGCTGACACTGTGGAAAAATTCAGGCCGATCTCCCTATGTAACTCGATATACAAGGGGATTACCAAAATTATCTCAAATAGACTTCAACCCATTCTTCAAAGAATCCTTAGTCTTAATCAAACAGCTTTCATAAAGAAGAGGAGAATAGGACATAATATCCTATTGGCCCATGAATTGCTTCGATTCCTCCATCTCCCGGCTGCTCATGGAAGGGCTTGCATCAAGATTGACATTAAAAAGGCATTTGATAGTCTCAGATGGCCATTCCTCTACACTGTCCTTAGGGGGCTTGGCTTCGAAGAGAGGTTTATTACACTGGTTCACCAGTGTGTGGAGTCTCCAAGGTTTTCAGTACTTGTGAATGGCAGCCCCTGCGGTTTCTTCACTTCTAATTGCGGCCTTAGGCAGGGAGATCCTTTGTCCCCTCTTCTATTGTGATAGCCCTTGAAGGATTCTCTCAAAGAATGAAGGCAGCAGCTCACTCGAAGGCCATTGGTTCTTACTTAAAAGGAGGTACCCAAGTAAACCATCTTGCTTTTGCTGATGATTTGTTGATCTTTACAGATTCCTCCCCTATTACAGCAAGAAATCTTTCCCAACTATTAGATGACTTTGCCAGAGACTCGGGACTGCAGTCAATCTCACAAAAAGTCAAGTATTCATAAATCCAAGTGACCCCAACAGAAGATGTTTTATTGAAACTCTCAGAATTCCTGAAGGCACAATTCCAGTCCGGTACTTGGGTCTCCCCATGATTAATGTTTCTCTTAAGCATTCGCACTGCCAGACACTCATTGAAAAAATGCGAAAGAAACTTCTGTCGTGGCAGTCCCTCTTGCTCTCCTCGACGGGTAGACTGGAGCTAGCTCGTACTGTGCTCAATGGTCTTCATCTATATTGGACTGGTGCATATTCACTCCCCAAGCGTACCATCAAAGAGGTTGAAAAAATGATAAGGGACTTCCTTTGGAGGGATCTCCCACAAAAACGTGCCCCCCACCATGTAAATTGGGCAACAATCTGTCAGCCCTTAAATGAAGGTGGGCTTGGTATTAAAAGAATCGTGGATTGGAACATAGCCGCTGCTGGTGTTCATTTATGGGATGTGGCCACTAGTATGGAGAGCCTCTGGGTTAAATGGATCCACAGTAGATACTTGAAATCTTACTCTCTTTGGGATGTCAAGGCCAGAATAACGAGTACAGCTGTATGGCGGAAGATACTTGCCACTAGAGAATGGGTTAAGCCCAAAGCAAAGTTCATTATATACAATGGGGAGAATATAAACATCAGCTATGATCCATGGATTGATGGTGATGGTTTG
The DNA here is from genome assembly GCA_030737845.1 of Acorus calamus. Classification (NCBI taxonomy): domain Eukaryota; kingdom Viridiplantae; phylum Streptophyta; class Magnoliopsida; order Acorales; family Acoraceae; genus Acorus; species Acorus calamus. The sequence continues at coordinate 27,290 of JAUJYO010000162.1, read as the reverse complement.
TTTAAATATTTTGGTCCCAGACTAGCCATGTTATTTGGGATGAACAAGGACTCCAAAGTCAGTAGGCTCATTGTCAATGGTGAATGGCAGAAACTAAGAAGATGGCCAGCTGATTTGTCATCCCTCTGGACTGCTATTTCTGAGATTGAAACTGGTGGTAGGGGCATCGATGAACTGACCTGGGGTCCAAGCAAGTTCGGCACCCTAACACTAGCGGAAGCATGGAAGGAGGTACGGAAAAAATCAGGCCACCCGTGCTGGAAGGATTGGGTCTGGCAAAAAACCCAAGTCCCCAAACACTCTTTCTGTCTTTGGCTTGCATGCCAGGACAAGCTACCTACCCGAGCTAGGCTTTTCCATAAGAACTTGGTTGATAGCCCAATCTGTATTTTATGCAATACCAGTCCAGAAACTATCCAGCACTTGTTGTTCCAGTGCCCCTTTTCTCATGCTATATGGTAGACGGTTCTTTCAAAAGCAGGGATAACAAGCCACCCGATCTCCAATATTCTCAGCGAAATTAGGTGGCTGGACTCCACTTTCAAAGAGACAGTCCCAAAGCTTATTCTACAGAATATGCTCAGTACCACTATTTGGCATATTTGGATGGAAAGGAACCAAAGAATCTTCAAAGGAAAGCAGAAGGAAAAAGACTTAATTGTTACACTTGCATTGCGTGATATTAAACTGAAATTGAGTCAATTCTCCTTCAAGGCTGTTATTACTGCTGATTTGGATCGCATCAAAACAGGGCTGGGGGTCACCATCTATGAACTCTCTATACATTCGGTTGAGGTGAAGTGGGAACCTCCTCCATGGGAGTGGGTCAAAGCAAACACAGATGGTTCCCTGTCAGAAGATAGAGCCGGCTATGGGTTTCTCCTAAGGGACCACTTAGGGAATCTGATAATTGCGGAGGCTGCACAAACCACAAGGAGGTCTATTAATCACCTAGAGCTAATGGCCATAGGGCAGAGCATTAAAATGGCTTGGGAACTTGGTTTCCAAAAACTTTGGGTGGAAAGTGACTCTAAAGTTGCCTTACTTTGGATCACCTCTTGTGCCATAGTTCCATGGAAAGTGCGGCGGCTTGTAATTCTATCAAAGAGGACTGCACAAACTTCTCAAGCATCAAGTTCTCCCACATTCACAGAGAGGGTAATAGTTCGGCTGATCTTCTTGCAAGCTCTCAAAGGCAAATGGGGGTCACTCGGTATAGCACATCCCAAGTTGGACCGGCATTGAAGGATCTCCTTCAAAGAGATAGAAGTGGTATACCATTCATGCGCGACAAGCTTGCGTAGCATCTATCACTTTGGTCAAAATATCGGTTCGTTAGGTATAATCCGGTGGATTGAGAAGGGTGAGACGGATGCACAGTTTCAGTTCTCTGAGATTGTTCCCTCGTCACACCCATTTTCTATTCACTCTTGACTTTTTGCGTATTAGTAATGTAATCTCTTTTTGTACATTTGCTAAATATTATAGTGCAATACAACTTTGGACTTACAAACCAAAAAAAAAAACAACATACCCTCCTAGCATTATTCTATAAATAAATTACACTCCCAATAAACATATGTGCTAATCAATGTGTGAAATCAAACACATTCAAACAAAAGGAACACAATAAACATCAACCCAAAACCTAGGATAGTTCTGTTAAAAAAAAAAACCTAGGGTTTCTAAAAACATGAATGATTTGTGAGATCAAATACATTGTAATATAAAAAACTTAAGCCACAAATACAATCAAACAAATGTAAGAAATCAAATAGTTTCTAACAAATCAAATACATTCAAATAATGGAATGAAGATTTATCTCATTCTTGTGGGGGCTAAGGAGACCTCCATGCGGGAGACACCAACGGTGATGAACTCTGGGGAGGTCGTCGGACCAGACCGGAGGTTGGAGAAGAAGAAGAAGAGAGGAAGAAGAGAGAGAGAAAGGGGGCTCCAAATGAAAGGGGTGGGTTCTCAATGTGATATACCATCCTTTTATATTGGGTGTGGGTTTGCAGCTTTTAAAAAACTAAAGGGGTATGCCAGATAACGGGGTGGGGTGAATAACTTAAGGTGTGGAAATAACGGTGGCCGCAACCTATACCTCTCACAAGTCCAACCTGAAATCACCTGGCCTATTCAACTTTACAGTAAAATCTTTTCAGGATTTAATCAACTTAAATTTTTACCCTTGGCAGACATCAAAGAAAATAGAAGAAATGGAAGCTGGTGGTTTTAACCATGACACTTCTGCGTGAAATGATGAGGCTTATAACATGAAGCAATTCTTAGAGCATCTCCAATGGACATGTTAACTCACTAGTTAGTGTCATATTTTTATAAAAGATGTAAAAATGGTGCTCCAATGGAAGTGTTAAGGGTATGTTAAATGTGGGTCCCACCTGTCATATGTTAGTTTTCATGTTAATTTTAGCTAGTGCTTTAGCCAACTAAATATGGGTCCCACCATTCAAAATATTTTAAAAAATATTATTTTGGGTGGGTGGAGAGCTTTGAGTGGATGGAGAGATGGACCCACTATTGTTTTAACTAGTTATTTAGCTAGTCCATTGGAGCAACAACCACCAACCAAATGAGAATGTAGTAAATGATTATCTAAAGTGCTGACATGTCACTTTAACATCTTAGTTAGTTAACATGTCCATTGAAGATGCTCTTAACATATAAGAACTAATGAGCACTGGAGTGGAATACTAAAGGTAAGCCCAGAAATTTTCCAAGGCTAACATGATGTGATGTATGGTTTGCTAATTGGCTTCCACTATTAACCATTGTTGCATGGTATATTTAACATTCAGATCAAAGATTGTAGGTTGAAACCACTAAGACCATAACACGTCCAAATCCAACTTCCTGCGATGCAATAATTAGTAATTAGTAATGTTAATGAATTTGGGGGTTTCCAAAGTTGCATCAGAAGGACTTATGCAGATCTGCACATTGCCAACACATTGACCATCTTTTCAGGATTTAATCAACTAAATTGTAATCCTTCGCATCCCCATTGAAGCTGTGACTTGGCCTATGCACTTACATTTCCAGTACAGGTTGGTTGAGAAGTTTGGGTACATATAGGCAGACTGCTTACATGTTTTGATTCTCTCTTCTCAGCATGCTTAAACTTGTTAGGCTACTAATTTGAATGAGTGCTGCCTCTGTTTCTCTAGTACAAGATACCCTTTGTTCAATTACAGAACAATGACCACAGCTTTGAGGTGTTTTTTTTAAGGAAAGGTATTTGTTTGCTACTTGATTTCATTTCTTGATTTTGAATTATAAACTCCAAAAGAAGAGTGATTAGAATGCATTGGAAAGAAAAAAATAACAAAACAATATATATCTTACCCAATATATATCTTACCCAAAAAAAAAAATCCAACCTCCCCGATCATAATATATTTGTTTTATATGTGTGTTAATCTGTAATATAAGTGTATGCCGTATGTGTTATGATATCAATGACTTTAATAACTGATTTTTGTTTGGTAGTATCTGGTGCATGACATTTGAACAAGCATTCCCCGAAGGCATGTTTTGAAATTATTGTGTGATTAAAAAAATTTCAAAGAGAAGTGGGGTCCTTTGAGACAAGAATTGAAATTGTATAGTGACATTTCCACATGCAATTTGCATAGATACAAAATATGCAATTTGAACAATACACTAGTACCCCTAATAAATTTGAGTGAGTGGTACATACATGTCTATATTCATTCAAACAGGATGGCTGAGGCCCACTTCAACTTTGAACCAGTACCGGCCATTCAATTGATCTTGGATTATGTTGGGAAAATGAAGCAATAATTGTTGATGAAGTAATTCCACAAGCTTTAATACCTCCAACAACTTTGAGTGGCTATTGTTACTTTGAGCAAATCAATTTAATTTCCAGAGAGAAAACAGGGAGCTGAGCTCCTTGAGAGAGAGAGAGAGAGCAATACAGAGCCAGAGAAGCTCCCCAAGAGGTTGTTATACACTCTCAAATTATTCCATCATACTGTACCTTAATTGATTAAGATCCTTTTTTTGTCGATAATTTGAACTGTTGAATGTAATTTGAAAACCATAAACCTTTCATGATTACTCTGTTAAAAGAGTTATATATACATCAATCCACATAAACTATTCAATTATATCTATTATTCACTTATCAAACAAAAAATAATCCAACTTTAATTCGGTACGTTTTTATCTTTTTATTGTCCTTTTATGTTAAATGGAATAAAATTTTAGATCCCTATATAAATAGTTTTTCTTAAATCAATCATTGACAATTTATTTTTAAACTTTTTTGTAAAAAATTGATAATCTTTTATTTTATTTGTTTACTTCAATAGCCTTCATGTGGATTCGACCCCTTGCTACCACTTTCTATCAAGAATAGTTTAGGGTTTTATATTTTGTTGACAAAGACGAGATCTTAACAATAATCAAAGCCACCAACATCTACCTTTCTTTTAAAAAAAATCAAGTGTGTGTTTTGAATGTCCCGTGTATTTGTTCAATTTCATAACTCCTCATGGTTTGTACTACAAGATTGTCTGTTCAGATTTGTACTTGTCGTAATATCACATTACTTATTGTTTAGGATCCCTTTCTATTACAATAATAATGTATTTGTTATTTTAGTATTTACCATAACCGAAACTAACAAGAATTATAGTTGACTTTAATCAAACATGATAAATGATTATAATACCTTTTTAAAATTAACTTAATAAATTACTATAATACATTAACTAGATTTGTAGTTGACTTTAAGGGTATTTACTGATTTTACAGAGACTTTTTTTACTTTCGTAAGTTTTCATAGAGTTATATCGATTTTTTCCTCTTTTTTTTTTTACCTTTGGTAAGTATAGGATAGCAGAAGAATTTTCAAGAAGAGATAGATGCATTTTTGTTATAAAAAGACTAAATCGGATTTTTCATATTTTGTATGGACTTATTTAAATACATTTATATAAACAATTTAATTTTGAAACTAAATCCGTTAACCATATATATTTTATGGGGATCTATGACGATTTTCAAACATGCGCACACATTGAGATGAATACAATGAGATGAATTGAATAGATCAATCATCCACAAACATACGCACACATTGATTTCCACCTATGAATAGCCATCGCCATTCCCAGAGAAGGAAACAAGGAAAATCTTGAATAAGATTTGAATTCAAATAATCTTACCCCGTTTGGCGTGTGACATAGAGTTGTTCGTCCTTCATAGCTATAGCATGATAAATAATAATCTATTCAGAATAAACAAATTTTTTCTGCTATTTTCATTAAGAAAAGTAAAAATAATATTTTTGCTATTGGTTTTACCTTAGATAAAGTGAGAATATGTGATAGATAAGAGACACACAAGAGTTTATGACTTTTTATTATATCTTTGTTTGTGTTTGGGAATATGTGTGAGAGATGTATGTAATATGCATGATAGATGTGACATTTTTAAAATATGTGCATGAGAGTGTTACGTGATATTATTTTTTAGAGTTTTTTATTTTTAAGTTCTCAAAAACCATAAGATTTAGCGATCGATCCCTCACTTCTTCATATTTTAGTTTTAATCCCACGATTTAAAGGATATGTTCCTTTTTAGTCCCTGGTGAATTCAAATCTTATGTTCCCTCATGAAAAATTAAAAAATCAAAATATTGAAGAATTATTTATAATACATTGGAATATGTTTATTCAAACTCATCATGTAAATATAGAAATAAAAAAAAAATTCAACCCAGAAAATCAAAGCCCTCCTTACATTATTCTCCTCCTCTCCCTTCCCTTACTTAAACCTTTTATTTTCTTCCCCAAAAAAGAAGACGAGAAAAAAAAACAAATGAAGTCATTGTAGGCCCTCAAAAAGTTCATTGTCCTCTCCAAGTCCTGCCACTCTTGGTTTGATCTAGGCCTGCTAGTGAGACGACCTGATGCAACCTTAAAGACTTGAGATCCGATATGGACCCAATAATCACAATCGGTCGGGTCCAGGTCAGGGTCTGAACCCAACTCCTTCACAGGCCTAATGAAAATGAGTCATTTGTGATGGATATTTTCAAATTTGAATTCAAATATTTGGATTTTAGTGGTCCCCCCATTAGAAGATGAAAGTGGTACTATTATTTAGTCACACATCAGTTGTTTGTAAAAGGTTTTGAGTGTTTACAAGGAGAGCTCAATCTACTCTAGTGGAGTCTTTTTGGTGGACACCTTATGGTGGACATTTGATGCGAGGTGGTGCGTATTGGGCGTTTTAAGGCACACTTGGCACTTTACACGTATGCATGGTTATATTCACCAAGGGGTGCCATTGGAAAGGATGCATCTCGTGATAGACGATCTGGACCGCACGATCGCGTGAAAATGGTGAACCACCGATCAGACGGTTACTGTAACTCCCCATTCATGAAAGGGTTTCATTTGAACCAAAAGACACTATATTACCTATAAATTGAGACCCTTTGATCTAATCAAAGAACAACAACAACCATTCATCTTCTCTTTTTTTTCTCATTACGGGTTAGCATCATCAACCCCTTAAAAGATAGTTCCAAGAGATTGAAACAGATTGTAGACACTCTGCTTTCAACAACAAGTACAAACTTCTTTGTCTCCTGAAGGCGGTACTTTATAATCCATCGTGTATTCGCGGTTTTGACCGGAACTGGAGAAGTCTGCCTAAAAGCATTCGACGTTGTTGATCCTTGAAGCGCTCATACTTGTTTCTGTTCTTCCATTGTCCCGAATTCCAACAATTTGTATTTTTTTTTATTAATGCTTAATGTTCTCTGGATTACGTGAAGCTTATGTTTTATGTTCTACGTAATGAATTTGATCGGGTCAAGTTTTGTAAGTATTAGCAAATATAAATTATATTTATATGTCATTCAGTTATGTTTAATGGTCGTAAATGTTTGGTGCTTTGGGAGTTGCATTAGGCTTGGAGTGATTAAAAATTCTTAACATTTTGAGTTAATTAAAATCCCTTGAAAAGTAATAGTTGTTGACATTATTATCTTGGATTTTACTTTTTTATTTTATTTTATTTTGGGGTCCTTATATGCAGAAAAAGGATTTCACCAAGTAAATTCTATTAACAAATTATTAGATTTGAAACAGAGGTGGGCTTTTTTAATTTTTTTTTTAAAAAAAAAACTTCAGAGGTAAGAAAGGGGAAAAAATTAGGTGTCCCACTAACCCACTAATTAATTTTTTTGGTTGTTGGGGGGGTGGGGGGGTTAATTTATTTTATTTTATTTTTAATTATCGCTAGTTCTCTATATGTTATTTTAGCTCTGCTTATTATTATCAATTAGGATTTATTTTATTTTATCATTCAAGTTACAACGAATAAATCAGTTCACATATTATTTTTCATACTTTTCTTTTTTTTATCTATTTTTTATTTTTTGTATGATTCATTTCTCGTAATTTTGTTCTATCTCTTTTATTGTCCACCTCCTTACTCCCTCTTTTATTGAGCGTTTCAGTTTTGTAATTAAATTATTTATTTTCTATATAGAAAACTTATGTATATTTTCTGTGTTTGTTTAGTTTTAATTTTTTTGTTTTGTATTTCATTTTTTAAAAATTATCCATATTTTCTCTTCACTTGATCTTTATATTTTGTTTTTCACTATTTATTGGGATTTTATATTATTTATATTTGATGTTATTTACAAGAAAACCATATTGGTCACAATTAATTGTTTTTGTTATTCCTTTTTTCCATTGGCTTTATCTTCTTCTATTTTATGCTTTAAACATATGTGTTATTTTATTCTTTATTTATTAATATTTTTTCTTATTATATCATGATTCGTTTTGTTATTAAATTTTTAAAAAATTAATAAAAAAATCTAAACAAATATGTTTGTGATATAAAAAACTACAAAAGGGCCATTTTAGGACCACTCTTATGGGTTGGGATCGTTGTGGGTGCCACAGGGTCATTCTTGTGGCACCAGTAAAAACCCGCCACGTGGCGGGTCCCCAACCCCCATTTCATCACCACTTCATCATCTTTCATCATCTTTTCAAAAACCCAAAACAAATAATATTTTTGAAATACCCCCTGACCCACCAAAAAAACCATCCATCACCCCCCCCCCCCCCCCCGAAGTAGCTTCTTTATCTTTTTATCAGGACCCCCCAAAAAAAATATTTTCAAAATACTCCCCCCACTCACCTGGACCAAAACAGGAGTCCGAGCCTAATTTTTTTAAAAAAATTTAAAGTCATTATAAATTATATTATTTTACTTATCAATAAAAAATAATTTTATTAACTTCGACTTCAAATCTGTCTCCAAGTTGAAAAATAAGATAACTTATGGTATAATATTAATGTCTACAATCAGTAACAGAGTGAGAAATTTTACTTAGTGAGGGTGGAGTTTAACTTAGACTATAAATTTCATCAACTTTTATTTTCTTATTGTTGAAAACAACACTAGTTTTTTAATGGATTTTTGGAAGTGGGGCGATATCTGCTTTTCGGAAAACACATTTTTTTATTTGGAGAAAGATTTGAAGTCCAAGTTAATAAAATATTATTTTTTATTGATAAATAGAATAATATAATTTATAAGACTTAAATTTTTTTTAAAAAATTTAGCTCGGACTCCGTTTTGGTCCAGGTGAGTGGGGGGAGTATTTTGAAAATATTATTTTTGGGGGTCCTGATGAAAAGATAAGATAGCTACTTCGGGGGGGGGGGGGTGATGGATGGTTTTTTTTGTGGGTCAGGGGGTATTTCGAAATATTATTTGTTTTGGATTTTTTGAAAAGATGATGAAATGAGGATGAAGTGGTGATGAAATGGGGTTCGGGACCGCCACGTGACGGGTTTTACTGGGTGCCACAGGGACGATCCTGTGCCACCCCACAGACGATCCCATGCCCACTCTTATGACCCAATCTCTTATGGCTAATCTCTAGGTTGGCCCAGCAAATTGGCCAACGTATTGTTGTGTGTCATTCAGTTTTGAATGGTCTCATTATTATGCCATTAAATGATCCATGCTCTTATGTCTAAAAGAAATATTTACTTTAATCTTTTTTTCCATTTCCAAAAACATGTATTTCAAATGATCATATTCTATTAATCTTTAATTATTATTCATATGTTGAGGTGCATGCCTAGATCAATCATCCACCAACATACACAGACATTGATTTCCCCTTGAAGAGCCATCGCCCTTCCCAGAGAAGGAAACAAGCAAATAAATCTTTCAGGTTAGTAGTCTAACAACACATATATATTATCATTATTAATTTCTAAAACTGATAACATTAGCTCAACATGCTTTTATTATTCATTACAATGAGGCATTGAGGTGGGTCTCTTAGATCAATCATCCACAAACACACTTACATATAAATTTATATTTTTGTCTATCAATCAATTTGAAAGGATTTTATATTTTACAATTAGATTACATATTAGTTTGTTATTATATTAGTTTGTTAGTGTGTTACACGTGTAACACTATCACGTACTATTATATAAAGGGTTTTAGTCTCTCTCTAACAGAAGAAGAGTTTTAGGGTTTCATTATTATTTTTTCTCTCTTATTTATACGATCTATAAAAGTTTTTTTCCTTCTTCCCCGCTCCGATTGAGAAGTCTTCAATCGGAGCAGGGGAGGACTTTTGATACCCAATCTTGATATTTGTTGATTATTGTCGGGCAATCACCGTCGAAAAGATCAAGCCCTCCGAGCGCTTCCGCAATCCAACACCCCACCGCACCGGCGCGGTCTGTTGAGGGAGGACATCAAGGACCTCAAGAATCGCGTGGAGGACTTTTTTTTTTATTTTGTATGAGATTTATTGTATGGGACCCTCGGTGGAGAGCAATATTGAAGATTGTGAAGTTGAGGAAAGAAATTGATCGGCCTACGTGTCTTCTTGCTTCCGCAAGTCTTCATGCATCGTTGTCGTTGTTCTTCTTTTCTTTGAATCTCCTTCTTCTTTGAGATCTGTGTTCGTTGCACCATCTTCTTTGTGCGTCGTTATTGTTCTATTTTTATATGTGTGCCGTCTCCACTGCTTGTCTGCGCTAATCTGTGTTGTTCGCGTCGTTGTCCATACTCGTGCATCTTCTTCCCCATCTGCGTCCGTCTATGCCTCCATGTGAGCATCCGCGTTCACATCCTCTTCTCGTGCCTTCGCAAGCCCTTAGGGGTGCAACTTGGGCGGGTTGAACCCGACCCAACCCGACTCGTGGGCGGGTTCGGGTTGGAGTTTTTTGGCGTTGGGTTCAACCCGACCCGAACCGAATCAACCCGAACCCAATTCGGGTTGGGTTCGGGTTAGGGGGTTCAACCCGCGGGCTCAACCCGAACCCGACCACCCAGGTTAACAAATGTTATGATGCCATAATAACATACCTATATCTAAAACCCTAAATTTCTAAAACATAATAAACAATTACACAAATTAGAGTATCACTATGTTTGTTGTATTTGGGTTAATTATTATAGATATTCATTTTTAATTATTTGTATATAAGGTTTAATTAATAATTAATTAGAGTTTGTTTTGTTGTTTATTAAATATTTTGTATGATATTTTAGGTGTTAGACCCGACCCGACCCGACCCGACCCGAACCCAACCCGAACCCGGCCCAAACCCGGCCGAACCCGACTTGAGCCCGACTTCAACCCGAACCCGACCCGAACCTGCGGGTTGAGATCGGGTTCGGGTTGAACCCTTCGGGTTGAGGTCGGGTTCGGGCTCGGGTTCGGGTTGGACTATCTGCAATGCGGGTTAATGTCAAACCCGACCCGAACCCGACCCGACCCGCCCGAGTTGCACCCCTACAAGCCCTATGTGTGCCATCTGATCTAGTGGACCATCGACTCTGACTAACTCAAAGAGCGGGAGCGATTCCGACTGACTCAACGAACGGGAGCAAAGTGATGGATTCCAAAAGACATACGATGACCATAAAACACCCTTCAGAGTTTGGGAGGTGTGTTGAATAAGTATTAGGGGTATTTTTAGTGTTTCGAATTTAATGGTATTCCAATTTATTGATTGGAGTTATTTGTTAGGATTTTAGTTCATCATCTTTGTGCAAATTCTAAGTCCCCGTTTGGATAGCGGAATTGAGTTATTCTGAATAGATAACTATGCCAGTATAGATAACAAATCTACAAGAATAAGAGGTTTTATGTTTGGTTGTGTTTTTTAATTCTCATTGGAAAACGTAAGAATAAAGGTTGAGTTATTTGGTTGATAAAGAATAAAATATAAATAAAGTGTAAAAAAGTTGATTTAACATGTGGACCATTTGATGTATAAGAAGTATTGATAGGTGATTTGATGTGATAAGATTGGGAATGATGTATAAGTGGCTATACTCTCTTATTGATAGGTGCAAACAAACAACTATTTTCCCATTCTTATACCACCCTTATACAATTTGATGTGATAAGATTTAAAAAGTGGGAAACGAAATGATTTGAGTTGTGTGCTTCATGTGATTCCTTCACAGCCCATGGGAATAGATAAACTCCTTTTGATAGGGCGTTTGCAGGGGACGTTGCCTCGCTGGTTCAACTCCCTCATAAATCTCAAAAGACTGGTTAATGTCATCTGGACTGAAGGAAGACCCACTCTTTTCCCTCAAATCATTGCCCAACCTGGTGTGGCTTGAGCTCTACAAAGCGTATGACGGCGAAGGGTTGTGCTTCCAAGTGGGTGGTTTCACATCCCTCAAAGAACTAGGGTTGTATGAACGGGGCCATCTCAATCAGATAACAATCGAGGAAGGGGCGATGCAGAGCCTCCAAAAGTTAAATCTGGACGGGTGCAAGGAGCGGAAGACACTGCCGCAAGGCATCGAACGTCTCACCACCCTCCAAGAGCTCAACTTGTGGGAGATGGCAGAGGAGCTATTGGAGAGAATGTGAGGGGAACAAGCAGTCGATCGCCAAAAGATCAGCTATGACAGGGATTTTATGGTAAAGCCCGAATGAAAGTTTATCTACAATAGCCTGTTACCTGTATGTTATGACAATCATGCTGGATTTATGCAGCTTTATAGGATTTTGTACAACTCAGTATATTCATTGCCCATGCAAATATCAATATCCAAAACATAAGCTTTTGTTATTAAACTCGTATATTTCCTGACATATTTCAAAATGAAACATTAGAAAGTGATGATATAGATGCATGCAGCAACATAAGAAATTCTTCTTTTGATGTTGCTTTATTTAAAGGGTTTTTAGTTTTAAGTCACTGTAAACATATCTATGTGGGGATCGATATTTCACTTCTTCACACTTTGGTTGTACTTTCCATATTTAAATGATATGTTTATTTTTAGTCCCTAGGAAAAAATCAAATAATTTAGGGATAGGTCCCTCCCAGGGACTAAAACAAAAACTCTGGAGACTAAAACCAAAATATGAAGAAGTGAGTGATCGATCACTAAATCATATGGTTTATGAGAACTTAAAAATAAACCCTTATTTAAAACACACATTGTATGCTCAGATTGGATTCTTTTGTTAATATTAAGTTGGGATGATTGCTTGAGACCCCATTTCTATTCCATTATTCGTGTCTCTTATCATATCTGTATATGAACAAAGGCTTCTTGAGATTTTTTTTAGAGCCAAAGTGAATTTATCTGCAATGGTTGAAGTTTGCCGTGGATGTGATCAAAGAAAACATAGGAGCTGGAAATCTGTATGACATGGATTCACACAGCTTTAGAGCTTATCATATCTGTTTTTCCAGATTTACAGTGTCCCGTGTCCGTACCATGTGGTGCGTGTATCCCTGTTCCATAGCCTATGATTTACATATATAGAGGAATGACGAAAGAGAAAAAAAATTAAAGCCATGAAAATGAGTGGAGGTAAGCTACATGTTACCTTTGGAAATATTTTCTTAACAAGGTATATATAACTTGTTTGAACCAACAAATTTGAGAGTGCAGAGTGCACCACCACAGAGTCTATACAACCTCAGCATTTACCAGCTCAAGAAATGAGATTTGCCAACTATGGTAATTGCATAAATAATGTCACTTCTTGAAACAGCAATGAAATATTCAGATAAATCAATCTCAACCCATACAAGTCATTAAATTCAACATTTCCTGATATTTAAAATGAAAAACTGGTTTCCTCATGGTCTACATAAGATTTAAAACACAGATTTTGAATTCTTCCAGATTTTTCCGATGAACATGTAAAACCCCCAACATGCCAAATTATTCTTTTATCTTTAATCTTTATGCACATCTTATTTACATTATATCCACAATTTATTCATAATTATTCAAACAACAAAAACTTTAATAAAAACCACACCAAATATTAAAATGATTTATTCTACTATTATAGTTATCAATATTGGAATAGTTATTTATTATAAAATAGTTTATCTCTCTACCCAAACGGAGGGCTAAGCGAACTATATATGCAGCCACCTAGAGGTATAAAATATGATGTGATGTATTGGCTTAGTCAGCGAAAGCTGAATCAGTTTGACAATTGCTTGTAGCCTGCCCACTTGAGATCTTTATGATTAATTGTCTAAATTTTGTTGGAAACATTACAACTCTAAACACCAATTTCCATAGCACCAGTTGAAACATGGCAGAGGCGATTGTGGGTTTGGTGATCCTCAAGCTTGGTTCCGCATTGGCGTCAGAATTTGGCTCCGCATTGGCGTCGGAATGTGGCACATCACTTTGGTCTCTTTCTAAGGAGAAAGCATCACTCTTGCTAGCGGTGCGTAGCGATATGGAAGAGATAAAGAGTGAGATGGAGATGATACAAGCCTTCCTCATACATGCTGATAAAACAATGACTGGTGATGGACCGACCGCAGTTTGGGTGGCGCAAGTGAGGGAAATAGCGTACTACATCGAAGATATACTTGACGAGTTCACTTATTTTGTGGGTGAGGAGAAGAGTTTTGGTTTCTGGAATTCTAATGCAAAAGGTCTACGAGTATCAAGGAACATCAAGGCTAGGCATGGTATTGACTGTTCCTTATATATAACGTGATATACTTTTGAATCTATAGACACACACATGTATATATGTATATGTGTGTGTGTGCATATATAGATATAGAGTAATGATATGCTCGGACCGTGCAGACCATGCAGATCATAGCATATGCCTGGTTTAAAGATGTATATGCATATTAAAGAAAGCGTATACATTATTTGAAGGTATTTCAAGTCCTTTAAAGAGGTATATGAGTTAGTAAAGAAAACATATACCACATTGAAATATTATATGCATCAGGTATATGCTTTATTTATCATATCATATACCTCTTTAAAGGAGGTATATATGTGGTTCGCATGGTCTGTACGATCCGCACCATATCATTTCACTATATATATATAAAACATGTTCATCTGATTGCTAATTAAATACATTACTTCGTCTAATAGGCATTGCCAGGCAATTGCAAAATATCAAAATTAAAATAACGAGCATCTCGGAGAGAAGAACTCGATACTGTGTCAAGGGATTTGATGAAGGGTCAAGTATTAGAGATGCAACAGGAAGATCCACCGATATTTCGACATTACATAAAGAAGAAGATGATATTGTTGGGCTGAACATTGACAAAGAAAAATTGATCAAATGGCTGAAAGATGATGCGGCAGAGTCCAAGGAAATATCTGTGTGTGGAATGGGCGGGGTGGGCAAGACAACACTCATAGCACAAATTTACAAGAGTAAACAAATTGAGCAAGAATTCCAGTGCCGTGCATGGGTCACAGTCTCCAAATCATATGACAAGGATGATATATTAAGAAACATAATAAAACAACTCTTTCATGAGAAGAAGGGTGAAATGGTAACGCAAGGCATTGATGAGATGGACACAAGGGGGCTCGCTGAGACGCTCCGTGAGAATTTGGAATGCTGTGAAAGGCATGAAAGGTGTCTTATTGTCCTTGATGATGTATGGGATGTGAGTTTGTGGCATGAAATTAAGGATGTGTTTAACACAACTAAAAGAAGAATCATATTTACAACTAGAAACATTGAAATTGCCACTTCATTAGCATCTTCTGCAGATCATGTTGTGAATATAAATCCTCTAAAAGATGATGAGGCAAGAAAACTCTTTGACAGTATAGCATTCGGAGGTGATAGAGGTGGTACTTGTCATGAGGAGCTGGAGGATTCAGCAAGAGGAATTATTGACAAGTGTGATGGATTGCCTCTCGCAATTGTGACATTAGGTTCTCTCTTGAAGACAAAATATTCAGCAATAGAGTGGAATGATACTTTGAAAAGCCTCAATTGGATGCTCACTAACAATTAGAAAATGCAAATATATTGATGCTTACTTTTATGATACCACACTATCTGAAGAAGTTTCTTATATTGAGTGCTTTTCCAGAGGATCATTCCATCAAGAGAAAAAGGATTGTCAATATGGGTAGCAGAATTACAAGAAAGGGACGGGATGCAATGGAGGAAATTAGCTTTTATGAACTCATCCTTAGAAACTTCACGCTGTAAAAAGAAATAATTGGGAAAGGTTGAAATCGTGTCGTATGCATCTAGTAAGAGAGATGCTAATCGAATTGAAGAAGCAAAATTTCTTATGACCCACTGCTAAGCAGTGTATGCTCGTCGATTGCAATTTTCAAGAACACAGCACTTTTCAAGAAGATTGGGTAAAATGTCTTGCCTCCGTTCATTGTTGTTTCCATGGTTTCTCTTCTTTTAATAATAATAAGAGGGTGTTGCATCTAAAAAAGGATTGTATCATGCGGTGGGTGAGGTATTATGTCTGGCACAAAAGTAGGTGCTTCCTCGACGTTTGAAGATGCTTCACTTGCAACATTGGACGTTTCCTTATCTGAAGGATACCAAATTGGGTACCAAGCTAAAAAAACTAAGACACCTTTTGATTTACATTGATTACAAATGTGAAAGGTACTTGAGAACGAAACACAAACATGCATGGGATTCAAAAGAGCTCCAGACTATAAAAGCCATTTCATCAAACAGTGAGGTCGGGATCTTGACAATTTGGAGGAGGTGAAGCCGTCCCATGGAGCAGAATTGTGTGCTTCAATAAAAAAATGAGATCTTAACTTGAATTCAATCATCCTGGAGGTAGAACCACTTGAACTGGAAAATCTTGATGCCCTTCCTTCAAACGCGTTTTGATGTAAAGAAGTCCTTCGTTAGCTGGTTCAAGCCTCACGAATCAAAAGGAATTGTCATTATCTCAACTGCCAGAAAGCTCATTCTCCTCCAGTTGAACCTGGTGGATCGTGCTCTCTCAAGTATGCAGTGTTGTCCTTCCCTAGTTTCCCTTCCCTTAAGAGTTGAGATGAGGCTATCAGATCGATATTAGAGCGAGGAGCGATGCAGTGCCTCAAAATGTTTAAACTTGTCAGGTGCAAAGAACTGAAGGCGCTGCCAGAGGGCATCGAACACCTCACCACCCTCAAAGAGCTCTACATGAAGGAGATGCCAGAGGAGCTGAGTATGCAAGGAGGAAGAGGAGAGAAGACCAGTCACATCCCATCGAGACCATGGTACCATGAGGTATATATGTCAGTCCCCTTTCCATGAAACTTTATTTTCTTTGGTTGCCTTTAAATCATTGCATGGTGAAGCATTCCATTGAGACATTCATGTTGGTTATTATTATTATTATTATTATTATTATTATTTTTCATAATTAGAGCCCATGAATTTATATGTGCAGGCAAAAGGCAAGCAGCTTATATGGACTACGAATTTGGTTATTCTGTGGCTTTGCTTCACCCAAAAAAATAAAAGAACGGTTTGAAGTCTGTTATTATTTATTCTGTGTGTTAACTTAAGTGTGTGTTTTGAATGTTGTGTGTCTTTGTTCATTTTGAGAACTTCTAATGGTTTGTACTCCAAAATAATGTTTGGGTTATGGTTGATTGTTGTCAGAATTTGTACTTTTCATATATCACGGTGTACTGATTGCTTGAGAATCCTTTTCTGTTCTATTAATCATGTCTTTGCCATACATATTTATATACTTAGTGGATTCTGTATGAAAAAAATGCTTCATGTATTTTTTAAAGCCAGAGGGAAAGTTTATCGCAAATTAAGGTCAGAATCTGCTGTCGAAATGTTGGAAGAAGTACGGGAGCGGAAGACATATATGTCACAAAAATCAGGTTGGATTTATGCAGCTAGAGGTTTTTGTACTTCCCAGTAGTTTATTGTCCATGCAATATCAATGTCAATATCATAATCATGTGTACTGTGCACTTATGTCCACCATGATTCTTGACGCAATTCAAATTGATGTTTGCTTTCCTTTTGGAAAGGTTACTGACTGTTCAATTTTATGAATTTTTTTTTTAAAATATCAGTTGCTCTTTCCTTCCCGTTGAGAAGGTATCTGGTTTTCTTTTTATATCTGGTTTGTGTCTTATTTTGTGTATCTTATCAGGTTTGAAGCAGAGTAGAATAATGAGCTGGTGAGCTGCCTTTGAAGTTCTCTGATCATATTATAATTTTCCCTCTCACATTTTGCATATTTTATAACCTTTACATTTGTGTATCTCCTTCTATTTAAACATTTCCCCATTGAAGCAAAGTGGAATAATGCAATAATTTGGCTAATATTGCAATGAATCATTGCCTTCGAAGTTCTCTGCCTATTACTGCTTGTTCATCAAACAGACATTTAGTCATCATGTATTACTAATTCCTTAGCATCTTTATTGTCTATATCTTTAGAATCCATGTAGGCTTTACAAAATCATGTATTACTAATTCCTTAGCATCTTTGTTGTCTATATCTTTAGAATCCATGTAGGCCTTACAAAATCAGAAAAATGGCTTCTTGGCTTCTTCTGTTTACAAGGAATTGCAGGGGAAAATTAACATCATATGGGTTCTATAATGTTTATTACGTCTTTTACGTCTCTATGCACAAGATTCATTAGCCATGTATTTTCACAAAATCAATTTCTTAGTATGATCTTAAATATGATATTGTATCTGATCCCCACTGATAGATAATTCAGACCTACTAATGTCAGTGTCTTTCGTATCAGTAGGCTCTAGTAGTCGCATATTAAAAATTGTAACTTAATTTGTTGTGCTTGCTATTAATTTTTGTTACAAGTATTATACACTCAGTTTATAGGACAACCATTTTTATTACTTCATTATGGTAGCTTGGTGATTCTGTAATCTGACATCAGTCATCGAATATTTTCAGAGATAGGGTAGCTTGGTTTTAAGGATTAATTAGCCATCCTCTCTCATGCGTCTGATTGTTTTCCCTCTGTTGACCAGGAATTTTATGTTAAAGATTAGATGGTAGTCATCCGCAACCATATTGCAAAATGTAGTTGTGAAAGAGTATAATTAATTAATTCAGGGCTAAAAAATTCATAAAACAGATGGTCCTGTAATGTTAACACGCTCATCCACAGTGTCCTGTCCATGAACAAAATTTGTCTCCTGAAGTTCATGCCAATTTCTGGTGACTTCAGATTCTGGATGCCATGGTGTTCAACATTTCAAATGTGACCTGGCTCATCAGATGTCATGCTCCCTTAACTCCTGGTTCATCTCTAGCAAGGTTCGATTTTAGTGACGAAGGATGACTAAGTACATATGATTCGCAGGCCTGCCTAACTTGCTTAGTTCTTCTACATACTTACAGGACATTATTATGTAATAAATGCTGCTGGTGTTCTCTGAACAATATGGGGCCGGTTGGTTCTCTTTTCAGGTAGCTTTTAGAAAAGGTATTTTGTACTGATGCATGCATATTATTTCGTATTATAATCATGTTATAGTTTCTTTGAATAAGTTCCAATGATCAAAATCTCTTCCTAACACAGTGCCAATAGATAGAGGAAGTCATAAGAGGAAAATTTACTGGGTGGTGGGATCGAGTGCAAGCAAACATTATTGAACTTAATGGCATTCAAGCCAGGCTTAATCTCGCTTTAAATATTAAAGCTACAAAACTTTGGATTGAGGAAGACTCTTGTACTGCTATCTCTTGGGTGTTGCGAAGAGGAAAAACTCCATGGAGGGCAATTAGAATACTCAAAGATATCCATCAAAAGCTAGGACATATGACTGATTGGAAGGCTACGAATCTGGTGAGAGGCTAATAGACCAGCAGATCTGACTGCAGGCGCACAAGTGATGGAGAGCAGTGTTTTCATGCAGATGAAATATGGCATGAACTCAAAGAGGCCTGGACAGTGATGTTGCGAGCATGGAATACAAAAGCTGTAGATGAGAAACTTGGGAATTTTTTTTCCCCTTATATGTGTATCTCCCTCAAAGAGGAACTTGGAATGTAGTGGGGATGCAACACAGCTTGAACTGTGTTTCCCTCTCATTGCTTTCTTTGATACTTCTTGATGGGAGTGACTTTTGTATATGCATTTTGTTTATAGTAATACAATTTATTTACCCTCCATAAAAAAAAAGGTTGTTCTACATCACATGCAAATCCCCTGATATATACCTTCAGGTAGTATGCATTCCTGGTTCATATAATTATGGTTTAGTTGATTTGGAAACTATCTGGCATTCAGTAGCTTGATTCATATCTTCTCATATGTCACATATTTTCACACACACACACACGTCAATTTAAAACCATCAATTATATGTATAATAATTGACTTTTTAGGTGATGCTAAATCCACTTCTCACCCTACTCTGCCTGTCCTTCCTCCCTTACTTGCTCTAATCTTGGTGCTCATGAGCTAGAAAATGAGTTCATGATGTGCTATCTATACCTCTGACAGATCCAACCTGAAATCACCTATTCAACTATACAGCAAAATCTTATCATGATTTAATCAACTAAAATTTAGAGAACGGGTTGGTTTGAAAAGTTTCGGTACAAATAGGCAGACAACTTTTTTTTTCCCTTCTGAGCAAGTGATTAAAATTTTGTTTTGTTTGGACTCTTTTTTGTGATTATGCATAACAAAATAGGTTATCAATTTGCTTTTTTTTTTTTTTTTTTGGAGGGTAAAGGTTTAAAATTTGTATTGCTATGAACATTGTACAAGTAGACTAAGGATTTACAAAAAAAGGGATGAGTAAGGTACTTCCACGAATAGTTAGGAGGTAAAAGTAATCAGGCTACAATGCATCCCCAACCAGATGTAGGGCCCCTGGAAACTAGAATAAGTAGTTTAAGGCTGTTTGGATGATTAGAATAAATGAGTATAATGTGAAATAAGGGGTTTAAGGTTGTTTGGATAACTGAAATAAATGAGAATTTGTATGCAAGAATAAACTGGTATAAAATGGAATACGGATTCCATCCAACCTCTGCAATTAAATTATTCTAGGTTATTCAACCCAAAAGAATATGTGGGCCCACTGTCAAATAAATTGTTACCATCTCTTATAAATCAACTCAATCATTTTTTCACCTTTTATAAATTTTTATCCACACCATATTCACATTGAATCCAAACATAAAAAAAATTATTATTACATTTTCTAACGAGAATATTCAAAACCCAATCAAACACAAAATCATTTATCCTTATTTATACTAGAATGGTAATAAACCTCATAATATGTTAATTCTCTATCCAAATAGGGGCTTAGAGTGAAGCATATGTTCTCAACAGGAGAGGCTACTTAGTCCTGCGGAATTCTGTTCCTATACCATCCAGATGGATAACATTCTGAAGTTCATTCCATAAGATCTTTTGTCCGCCAAGAAACCAGAAGATCTTTTGGACTGTTTGCCAATTTGAGAGGAGAAGCCATCCCTGGACAGCCATCCCTTCAATGATCGCGGAGGAGAGCACCATATCCTGCCCGGACTGAAATTAGAGCTAGCTGCATCTGAATTGAATTTTGTCCACCCTGGATCAGGTGGAAACCATTTGATATACTGAATTGAGGATACCCTATGTTTTGATTATCTCTTCCAGCATGCTTAAATGTGTAAGGCTACCAATTTGCATTAGTGCTGCCTCTGTTTCTGTAGTGCAAGATCCCTATGATGAAATAGGGTACAATATTGACCATAGTTTGAGTTTTATTTTATTTTTTTCTTGGCCTCCTTGTTCAACAACTTGTGCCTGATTGTTGTTCATGCTAAAACATATGTTGTGTCACCATGTCACCGAAAGACTTCAATTTGATGATAAAACAATATTAATTTACCTCGAATAGATCAAATTCGAGACTATTCAATCTGGATCAAATCTTTTATCTGTTTGTTTGGTGTATCTTCTTTTCTCTTGGCATCTCGATCAACTTGTTCATCTTTTAGACCATTTGTGATTGTTTCGTCGAGTTATAAAAGGTATAAAGTTTCATTAAAACAAAAGCTTTGAAAGCTATTCCATTACGTGAGACATATGACATGGAAAACACCTATTCAACTTTACAGTAAAATCTTTTCAGGATTTAATCAACTTAAATTTTAACCCTTGGCAGACATGAAAGAAAATAGAAGAAATGGAAGCCGGTGGTTTTAACTATGACAGTTCTGCGTGAAATGATGAGGCTTATAACATGAGGCTGCTCTTAACCGGCCTATAAGAACTAATGAGCGCAGGAGTGCAATACTAAAGGTAAGCCCAAAAATTTTCAAAGGCTCACATGATGTGAAGTATGGTTTGTTAATTGGCTTCCACTATTAACCATTGTTGCATGGTATATTTAACTTTCAGATCAAAGATTGTAGGTTGAAACCACTGAGACCATATCACGTCCAAATCCAACTTCCTGCAATGCAATAATTAGTAATGTTGAAGAATTGAGGGGTTTCCAAAGTTGCATCAGAAGGGCTTATGCAGATCTGCACATTGCCTACACATTTGACTACCCTTCACATGCTTACTATGGTCCGCTGCTGCATCCCCATGGAAGCTGTGACATAGAGGACTTTTTTTAATGACATGCATAATAAAATATGTCATCAATTTACATGTTTTGATTCTCTGTTCTCAGCATGCTTAAACGTATTAGGCTACCAATTTGCATGAGTGCTGCCTCTGTTTCTCTAGTAAAGATACGCTATGTTCAATTACAGAACAATTACCACAGCTTCAGTTTTTTTTTTTTTTGCTCTCCCTGCAGTTCAACAACTTGTGCCTTTTTTAGTCATGTTAAAACATGTACTGTGTCACCATGTCAACGGAAGACCAATTTTGATGATGGAAAATGAAAACACTATTAGTTTACCTTGAATAGATCAAATTCGAGACTATTCAATCTGGATCAAATCTTTATCTTGAAAGCTTTGCAGGGGCACCTTCTCAATCTGGATCAATGGACTGCAATCAATTGTTTGATGCATGTGTCACTCTCCTATGGAATCCAGTTAAGCATGGGTTTGGTCACTATCATCAATATTCAATAGGAAAGTGACACTTGTGTAGTTTGATTCATAAGTTGTATTTTTCGACATTGACCGGACTGATAGAAGTCAATCCTGACTGGATCCAGACCCCATTTTAACATCTCTTTCCATGGGAAAAAGAAGCAGCTGATGTATATAGAAAACATGCCATGTGAATGACTTACTCTTCAGTACCTCCAATAATTTGAATGGTAATATCTGGTTATTGTCCAGAAGGAGCCACTTCAATCTTTTTCTTTTTTTAGTAAGCAGAGCAGGGGTAGATACAATGGGGGAGACTGGGTCAAACTTCAGTCCCATTTGTAACGGTTTCCAGCAAGCACATATTTTGAACATTTCTAAGTGTACACGTATATGATGAATATATATTTTTATAAAATAAAATTCAAACTCATATCAAATAAATATATATATATATATATATATTTATATTTGTTTTGTAATAATATATATTGAGATAGTGGAAGATGACTGATTATATATACTTCACAACTAGTGAATAACAATTCAATCAGCGATTGCAAAAATGAACTGAGGTATCATCGGCCATTGTCAATTTTTATCCGAATTTTTAAGTAATGGATCCGCTATTTATCTTTTCGATCCTTATTTTAGAAAATTTCCGTAAAAATCCAATTTTGGATTTTTAATTTTTTTTCTTTTTATTTTTAATGATTACATTTTGAAAGTTATATTTTCCGATATCTTCCAAAATTTAAGCTTAAAAATCCATGTATATTTTTGTATTAAATTGTTCCTTCATATCCTTTTTTTAAAAATTTTTGTAATAATCATCGTATCCGAATGACTTATGTTTTTCCAAACCGGATTTCGGATTTACGTTTAAGATATACCCCTTTTTTATATATATATCCGATAAAAGTAAATATTGCTAAGCGAATATTTTCGAATTCGTAATGCAATCTGAACAAAATGATAGGACAAGATAAAAGCATAAAAAAATAATAAAAAAATAAAAAGGCATTCCAATATTCCTGGTTAGACTTCGCATTTAAAAAATGTACCACCATCTCAATGACCCAACCTCCCATTATCGATTTTGATGTCAAGTGGCTCACATGGGTCATGTTAATATTTCTAAATAGTTCCAACTTTATCAAATGTTTGAATCGGATGCTCCAATTTTTTGTTTCTTGTTTCTTTGTACATTTGAATTTTTTTTTACCAATTAATGTTACCAAAAATAAAACTCCAACCTCCCCGTCATAATTTTTGTTTTAACTTTAAATGAAGTGTATGCCGTATGTGTTTGATATCAATTACTTTAATAACTATTTTTGTTTGGTAGTATCATTTTATTAGCTATGGTGCATGGAATTGAACAAACTTTCCGAAGGCATGTTTTGAAATTATTGTGTGATTAAAAAATTTTCAACGAGAAGTGGGGTCCTTTGAGACAAGAATTAAATTGTTAGGACATTTCCACATGCAATTTGCATGATACAAAATTGCCATGTGAACAATACACTAGTACCCCTAATAATTTGAGTGAGTGGGACATAAGTCTAAATCATTCAAACAGGATGGCTGAGCCCCACTTCAACTTTGAACCAGTACCGACCATAATTGAATTGGATTTGTTGGGAAAAAGAAGCAATATTGTTGATGAAGTAATTCCACAAGCTTTAATACCTCCAACAATTTGAGTGGATATTTCTTTGGCAAATAATTATTTCCAGAGAGAAAATCAGGAGCTGAGCTTCGGATAGAGAGAGAGAGAGAGAGGGAGGATACAGAGCCGGAGGTCCCCAAGAGGCCGACATCCCGGATATTTTCAGGTTCTTTACACTTAAATATCCGTCGGATACGTACCTTTAATTGATAGGTCCTTTTTTTTGTCGATAATTTGATACGTTGATGTATTTGAAAACCAAAACCTTTCATGATTACTCTGTTAAAAGGTTATATATACATCAATCCACATAAACTATTCAATTATATCTATATCACTTACAAACAAAAAATATCCGCTTTCATTCCGTATCCGTTTTTATCTTTTTATTGTCCTTTTATGTTGACAGGAATAAAATTTTAGATGGCTAGGTATAAAAGTTTTTCTTAAACAATCATTGACAATTTATTTTTAAACTTTTTAAAAAAAAATCTGATAATCTTTTATTTTACTTGTTTACTTCAATAGCTTTCCTGTGCCACTTTCTACCAAGAATTTCTTAAATCAATCATTGACAATTTATTTTTAAACTTTTTTGTAAAAAATTGATAATCTTTTATTTTATTTATTTACTCAATAGCCTTCCTGGCCACTTTCTACTAAGAGTAGTTTAGCGTTTTATATTTTTTGCAAAGGGGGCAAGATCTTAACAATAATCAAAGCCACCGACATCTACCTGGTTCTTTAAAAAAAAAACAAATGTGTGTTTTGAATGTCCCGTGTATTTGTTCAATTTCAAATCTCATGGTTTGTACTACAAGATTGTCTGTTCAGATTTGTCTTGTCGTAATATCACATCTGGACTTATTGTTTAGGATCCCTTTCTATTATAATAATAAGTATTTGTTATTTTAGTTTTTACTATAACGAAACAAACAAGAATTATAGTTGACTTTAATCAAACATGATAAATGATTTAATCCTTTTTAAAATTTACTTAATAAATTCAAATCATTGCCCAACCTGATTTGTGTTGCTTTAAGGGTATTTACTGATTTTACAGGACTTTTTTTACTTTCGTAAGTTTTCATAGAGTTATATCGATTTTTTTCTCTTTTTTTTTACCTTTGGTGAGTATAGGATAGCAGAAGAATTTTCAAGAAGAAATAGACGCATTTTTGTTATCAAAAAAATAATATCGATTTTTCATATTTTGTAGACTTATTTGAATGCATTTATTAAACAATTTAATTTTGAAACTAAATCCGTTAACCATATATATTTTATGGGGATCTATGACGATTTTCCAAACATGAGCCCATTGAGATGAATCAATGAGAGATTGAATAGATCAATCATCCACAAAAGCACACATTGGATTTTCACCTCTGAATAGCGATCGCAATTCCTAGAGAAAGAAACAAGGAGACATTTTCTTGAATAAGATTTGCAATTCACGAAATCTTACCCCGTTTGGCGTTGACATAGAGTTGTTAGTCCTTCTAGCTATAACGTAATACATAATAACCTTTTAGAATAACCAAATTTTACCCTTCTGTTATTTGGTTCGTAAGAAACATAAAAATAATATTTTTGCTATCGGATTTACTCAGATAAAGTAAAAATATGTGAAATAAGAGGCACACAAGAGTTTATGACTTTTTTTATATTCTTTTGTTATACATTTATCTATTTGGACAATATTATTTTTTATACTTGATATTATTTTTGATTTTTAGTTCTCAAAAACTAAAGATTTAGCGTCGATCCCTCATTCTCATCTTTGATTTTAATCCCACGATTTAAAGGATATGTTCTTTTTAGTACCTGGTGAATCCAATTGTTCCCTCATGAAAAATTAAAAAATCAAAATATGAAGACTATTCTATACATGGAATTTTTATACAACCATCATGTAAAAATAGAAAAAAAAAAAAATCAACCCAGAAAATCAAAGCCCTCCTCATTAGAGGATTCTCCTCCTCTCCCTTCCCTTACTTAACCTTTTATTTTCGTCCCCAAAAAAGAAGACGAGAAAAAAAAACAAATGAATTCATTGTAGACCCTCAAAAAGTTCATTGTCCTCTCCAAGTCCTGCCACTCTTGGTTTGTCTTGGCATGCTAGTGAGACGACTGATGCAACCCTAAAGACCTGAGACCCGTATGGACCCAATAATCACAACGGTCGGGTCGAGGTCTGGGTCTAACCCAACTCCTTCACAGGCCTATGAAAATGAGTCTCATTCATGATATGGTCTCATTTGAACCAAAAGACCTATATTGCCTATAAATTGAGACCCTTTGATCTACAAAGAACAACACATCCATAGCTCTCATCTTTTTTTTTCATTACGGGCTAGCTTCTCAACCCCTTAAAAACAGATAGTTCAAATTGAAACAGAGAGTACACACTCTCTTTCAACAAAAAGTCAAACTTCATTGTATCATTAAAATATATATATTATCTTAAAAAGTAAAGTACACATTCAGATATAGTGTATTTTTTTTCTTTAGAAAAATAAAGCTTTTTACTTTTTATATACTACATAGACCGAATTGGCGGCTCCAAATTTTTTTTTATAAATATGATCATTTAAAATAATAAATTTCACAAATTTATTTTTCGTAGCAGCTGTGGGCGAATTGAGACATGGCAGAGGCAGTTGTGGCTATTGCGATCCTCAAGCTTGGTTCAGCATTGGCGACGGAGAAAATTTCACTTATTCGAGCAGTGCGTGGCGATATGGAAGCAATAAAGGGAGACATGGAGTTGATGCAAGCCTTTATCAGAAATGCCGATAGAATGATCACTGGTGATGTTGGACTGACTGCAACCTGGGTGGAGCAAGTGAGGGAATTAGCATACCAAATTGAAGATATGGTTGATGAGTTCACTTATTTTCTGGGTGAGCCGAAGAGTTATGGTTTCAGCAAATTCATTACAAGAGCTTTCCAAGCATCAAGGAACATTAAGGCCAAGCATGGTATTCACTGTCCCTTGTATTTATTACATGCCATACTTTTCATTTGAACCTATATTAACATGTTCAATTAATCCTGTGGTACTTTCTATAACAGGTATTGCCATGGAACTGCAAAACATCAAATTCAAAATAAATGACATCTCTGAGAAAAGAAATCGATATGGTATCAAGGGACTTGAGGAAGGGTCAAGCTCTAGAGATGTAACAGGAAGATCTATAGATATTTCACCATTTTATAAAAAAGATGATGATATATGTTG
>JAUJYO010000036.1:0-27607 GCA_030737845.1 Acorus calamus | reverse complement strand
CAAGGTTTGACTCACTTATTGATTATAATGGGATTCTGAAAATCTCTAGTTTCAGAAATGGATCGAAATCCATATTTTCCTGAAATCTGAAGTTTTATTGTCATGGATCGGAGGATTAATGTTTTCCATCAGTTCTGTTCTTTTGTCTTTTCTTTTGGTACAGTACAGATATTCCAAACATAAATTCTGTTATTCTGCAGAGACATTTTTCAACCTTTTATAATTTTTTCCTCTTTTTGCCCTTTCAATGCTATTTATCTTCTTTTTTTGTGAAAAAAAGCAGAATCAGATTCTCTTCTGTAGTTCTGTGGTTTCTGTTTTGATAGATTGGTGGATTTTTGATAGGTTTGAAACCCAATTAAGAACTCCTTTTTTTTTTTTTTGCTTTTCTTTAATTGACTTGCCTCTTCCGTTTTTTCAGCTTAAATGGAGCCCACCAAACAAGCTTTTCTTTTGTTTTCTTTGGTCTCACACTTTAAGGTTTTAAACAGTGAGACAGATTGAAAGAATATTGGAAAAGAATTTAAATTTATTTATTTTTTCTCCCTAT
Source organism: Acorus calamus (assembly GCA_030737845.1). Classification (NCBI taxonomy): domain Eukaryota; kingdom Viridiplantae; phylum Streptophyta; class Magnoliopsida; order Acorales; family Acoraceae; genus Acorus; species Acorus calamus. The sequence continues at coordinate 27,057 of JAUJYO010000036.1, read as the reverse complement.
GTGAATTTGATCATATGGGATTGTGGAATTGCAGAAGCAATTCAATTAATGGCGATTGGGAGGTCATTTTCCTATATCTCGCTATGGGTTGATCAGACGACAGTGATCTCCTCATCCATTTCAGGTAAGCTGTCATGGACAGAGACAAAGGTCCTTCAAAGCGCCAGACAAAGAGGTTGTCTTCTCTAACCAAGCTAGCCTGCACTCGATATAAAACAGGTTTTTTTTTTGTTTTTGGGATAATTTGTGTGTTGTAGTTGTCATGTGTGGTCTGTTCTCTTCATTGTTTAGTTAATCTTGTTTGTTTTTGTTTTGGCAGCATTGAAAGCGGGGGATGTAGAGTCTCAAGAGAGGCAAAAGAAGGTGAAGGTTAGGAGTTCTAGACGACTTTCGAAGGGCCGTTCGAACAATGGAGATAATGAGAAGGATGAGGATGATCTCCACTTGCCACTGCTCGCCACTAGTACCAGCCTTAGCAGTAGAAAGAGAGTTAGACTCTCTGGAAAGGTGTTCATTTATTTATTTACATATAATTTTTGTAGTTCTTATTTGAGTTTGATTTAGGGATTCTTCTTTGGCTAAATATGCTGTTTTCCTCATTAGGCTTTGGAAAACTGCAGCGCGGTTGATCCTGCCAGCGTTCCACGGAAACTACGGTCAGGTGTGAAAAATGAAAGCATGTTTTCTTTATTTTGTTGTAGTTTGAAGGAAGATTTGGAGTTGAGGTATTAATGGTTTTAATGACGTAAGATATCTGTTAGGCAAAAATGTAATATCTTATAAGAAAGCCAGTTGCCTTTCCTGCAATGGGTTCGATTATTTTTTGATGTTTCCATCAATTTCAATTGCTGTTTTTTTGGCTTTGATTGGTTGAATTCAGTTTTTATGCAAGTCTATTTTCTTTTTTTCACCAATGAAAGCCATGCTTCTTATATTTATCCTGATTTAATGGTATCCAGCGATGAACAAGCGCAGCTGTGATTCCATTTCAATACCTCAGCCAGGCGCAAAGAGGCAGCATAATGGTTTTAATGGGACACAAGTGCCTGATACTCATGGCGTGAGGAAATCTCGACATAATCTGGTGAGCTAAATTCAGAAGGCTTTTGTATTAGGATTGATGTTAATAATTGTTCTTCTTTATACTGAAGAAGCATCACACAATTACCAAAGACGAGGAAGAAGTTGCAGAGGCTCTGTTTGTATTGGCTACTGTGCTTCCTGATAGCAAGACGAGCGAGATGGATGAGGCAATGTTGCAGGAGAAATTGGAATTAAAACCAACTTTTGCATCCCTTTCAGAAGGTCAGACATTGTTCTTTTTTAATGTTGAAACCATAGAATCATTATTTTAATTGGCTGATGTACCAAGCTCGCAAGTACATTCAGGAGCATCAAAGGAAGCTGCACAATTTTCCTCCCTGCAGGAAGAATCGGGAGAGGCCTCAAAAGTTGAAGATTCGAAGCAACCTCCCATTCTTGGTAATGATAAAAGAAATCAGCCATTTAGTGGCACTTCTAAAATAGACCTCCAAAGAGTTGCATCACTGTCTAGAGACGAACATGTGGAGCATAGTGTACCGTTACGTGATGCTATGAACTCTTCAGACTTTATGATTGGTTCCCCACATGGGTTACACCCTTGCATTGGGTCAGCAGTCCTTTGTTCCATTTGTACTTTACACCCTTTTTTGTTACAAGCAATCCACTTATATATTTTGCTGTTCAACTTTCTTTCAGACCGTCACAGCCAAATTTCACAGAAGCCCTTCCAGAACAAACGCTGGAGATCAAGCCTTCACAGGCATGGTTTCTCCTTCTGTGTCTGAAATGAAGTTAATGTAACAGAACAAATTTTTCTAGGATGTATCATTTCTATCCTGAAAAGTCAATTCCTTTCCAGGATGTAAATCATGAGACAGACCCACAAGCAAGACTGATCAAGGGACATACTTATACTGAAGGTGACAATCAATATGTTTGTTGAGAAAGTCATACAATAATTTCTTCTACTTGGCCCTGCTAATGTTTGTGCATGGACACAGCTCCAAATTTGTGTGTGGGCTTGGCAACTGATGGATATCAGCACCAAAAATGGTATTTCTTATTAACATATTTCATGATGTTGAATAATGAGAGGGAATGATTATCTCATTGGAATATCAACTGATGTAAATGTAATTTTCAGGTCATCTTCAAATAAATCTGTGGCTTTGTTGAACTCAATAAATTGTTCCACGAGACTGTGGCCAACTGAAAATGGCTTTTTGACTGGAAAGGTGAATTAGCTGGTCTTTCATTAACGGTTTTTGGACAAAGTTAGAGAGCCAGCAAATGAAATTTTTTTGGATGGTCTCCTGATTGTTGTCTTGCAATATCCCGTCTATTATCTTATTGAAAAATATATAATTTTTCATTCCATAAGCTTTTATCGAATAGGAGGAATGCAATTCAACTGAGTTGTAGATGTAACCAGTGAGGTGGATGTGCCTGTGGACAATATTAAGGACTGACTTTGTTACAAGGCATCTTAGATTTTCTGTTCCCACCCTCATCAGGCCTTAGCTTGATCGCATATGCCATGCAATTCTAGCCATAAAGTGCTATGAACTTTTCTGAATATACATTGAACTATGCATTTATTACCTTTGGATTTCAGATTATATATTTAGTTTGTATAATTTATCACATTCAGCATAATTTGAAAAGCTAATCCTAATTTTCATCATTGCCTTCATACCTAACATAGAATTTTTGCATGTATTTCTCACACTAATTATGGAATGCATCTTAAAAATAGTTTAATTATCTTCATACTTTTACCGTACTTATCCCATATGGTCTATAAATGTACACAGTTCCATACTGAGAATATCTGTTTGCACGAACTCTGTGACTATGCACAAGTCTCCCTCATTTTCTTTCTTTTTGGTTCATGATCGTAATGTCCGTGCAGCTCCTTAACATGCCAACAAATACAAAGTGTGGATGGCAACGATGTGCTATACATGTACATATAACTCATCTTATACATTCCTCCCAAAGCAAGGACAAGAAATACCAGAAATTCAAGGAGGTGACAAAGATAAACGATGCACAGATCAGTACACCATCCATGCTAAAGAATGGGTCTAATGGTGTGATATCCAGCGGGACAGACAACTCTGCTGTGGACAGAGCTCCAAAGGATACAAGGCTTCTACATGATCAACAGGAATCAACATCTTCTGGTATTCTCTCTCAGATTGTTAAGGTAATAATAGTTTCCCAATGGCCTTCTTGTTGTCCCTTTTTTTTCTAACGTTGCCTTTGCTTTGTATGTGTTTCTTATGATTTTTCTATGGTTATCAGAGTTGCGACTTCCAGTCCTCATCTGAAAATGTTTTGGAATCTGCGGACCAAACGTCGGCTCCTTTTCCGCTTCCATTCATCTCAAATAATCATGTTCCTCCTTTTCCCACACCAACTCATGCAGAACCGGAACAGATATCAGCAGCCGCAGCTCAGCAGGTGCACTTTATTTTCTCTGTTCAATTTGCACAGGTTTTGATCAGTACAGGTTCAATTTTCATATTTTTTTAATGATTATGATCTCTGAAATTGTTGTTTTCATTTGTCTTCGTCTTAATTTTCAGAACTTCTCTATGTTTTATAAATGTGTCCATTGCTTTTTGTTTCTTGACGATGAAATTATATAAAATTAGGACAACAATTTACAAGGTTACGTTCGGTAGTATGTATTAAATGTCCTCAGGCAAACACCAGTATCCCAAAAAGTTGAATAAAAACAACCACATATAGCAGAACTTTTGAATTACATGCATCCCAACGTTCAAACCTTTTTTTGTCCGGCTGCTGGCACTCAATACACTTCTCTCTCTTTTGGAGGGCATGCAAAAGTGACCACAAGAATGATCAATTGTAATATTTCTCTCTTTTTTTTTTTGTTTTGGATACTTGAAGATGATGCAGATACCACAATCTCATGGAGCCCATGATGGAAGCGGAGGCGGCTCACTGAAGCGATACCAGGAGATGTGGCAGGTTCAGCTAACATCCTATGGTGGTCGCATGAAGCTGCAACATTGTGCTCAGTCACAGCGCATCGTCTCTGCTCCACCACCCATGGAAGTTCTTCCAAATCCACAGAAACGGCTTTCATCTGTACCACTGTCGGGCTCATCCTCCTTGAAGAGGCATCAGAACAACCATCACCACCACCATTTCATTTTTTCCGGTGAGAGAGGTCCACCTAAGTTGCAGTTGCTGTCCAACACGCAGAACATGTAAAGTTGGTCTGATACATTACATTCTTTGCAAAATGCACATAGTAGGAATGCCAGTGGCTAACTATTGAGAACCACTTTAATTCTCCTGGAATTGTTGTGCAGATGGTTTATTTGCAGTTGGGCTTCAAGGGGCCTGATAAGAATTACATTTTTCTTCTGATCTTCATTATGTCACACTTGGATGCTTTTGTAATAATGCATATTAGATACCATAAGTCAGATTGGGCTTGGGCTTAACAAGCAGGGGATGTGAACTGCAAGTGAATCTCAAACACTCCATCAAGTTCTTCATATAAAAGGGCGATTTAAGGGGTGCAAATAGAGGCACCCTTAGGTATTAAAACAAATAAAGGAGAATAAGTTAATATTTACGAGTCTTAAATAAATTTCAATAAACCCTGAATAATTATACCTAGAATAGACATGTATAGTTTATTCTTTTTTACTATATATAAATACAAAAAACCAAAATGTATCCAAATTTCTAGTTCTCTTCTATCCCTATATAACTATTTTAAACCACTAAAAAAATGGGGTTGATACATGGTTCTTCAAGTGATCATTACATATGAAAATGAATGAATATTAACATATAGGAGTATCATTCATTCAATCTAATGCATCTCAACCAAGCTGCTATACTGTTACGAACAATAAGATTCCCAAGTGACGCAATTTTGAAGTGAAATAGAAATAACCCTTCATTTGGGCAATACAAGATTTCCAAATTTTTACTGATCTAGCAAGCGCTCAAGTCCCTATCACTGAAGCAATCTGTTCTCAAGTATCACTGTATGAGAAGAAAAAAATTTGCATTGTAGATCGGCATTTGTATATGAGAATATACCTACTCAAAGCTGTCCGAGGCACTTTCCAGTTATGAAATCCACAACTTGGCTAACTGCCTGATCTAATGCAGCGGTCACGGCCACCAAGTTCTGTAGGAATTCCTCTGAAGTCGGCTTCTCCCCATCCACAATGTCTGTCACTGCTTTTATGAATATCACAGGAACTGATAGTAGATCAGCCACATATGCCACGGCTGCTCCCTGAGATGCATAGATGCCTTGTGAATCATTATTAAAGAGGAAAGAGGAAATCTACAACCAACTCACTTGTTTGCTTGCATCAAATATGTTTTCAACGATTTGCAAGATCGTGTTGGAGAATTGGAAATTAAGCCTTTAATATTTCTATCTCATTACCCTCACTGTTCAACTAATTGTTAGCCTAAAAACCAACGATATTACTGTGTGTAAATCTTGATCATACTATCGTAAAATTATAATTGAACCCTAATCAAAGACAATGATATTTGATCATACTATAGTAAAATTATGTTTGATCATACAATTATGATTAAACCCTAATCAACGACTGACTAAATCACCTCTAAATCTAACAAAGGAAAAAATCACTTCTGCAGAGCAGATGCAAATGCATCTGCCTGAACTACATTATTAATTTAATAGGTGATTATAACTGACCATTTCTAAAGTAACGTGTCCAACAGCGCCCTATGGATATCCAAAAATTAAAAAAAAACTGGATCCCCAGGAATCCCTAGGATATACAAATATATACCAACTTCTGATTTTTGAATGCCATAAAAACAGGCAGATGAACTTCTGAATACCATAAAAACAGGCCTTAATATGTGTAATCTTTTACCAAAAGATAAGGGCACAGCATGACAAGAAAACTACCTCCATATCTTTGATTGTAGCATTATTTGCCAACATTGATGTTTCATCGTGTGGAGACATGTCCAGAGAATCACCAGTAGACAATTTGCCTACCTGCAAGCTAAAGCATTGCAACAGCAAGACTTTAAGGATAACTAAGAACGTGTTGTAGGTCTAACAATCACCTTTAGGTTTAGTTCCTTGAGGAGATTTGGTGTAGAAAAAGTCTGCCGTGCTCCGATTCCATACTGATCAAAAACCTAGTGAAGGAAAAGGTAAATAGTTAAATGAATGGCAATCAATGGCCCACAGTTTTTAGACACTCTAGAACCATAATCACCACCACCCTTTCATCAGTAGGGATAATCTGCTGCATGGATGTCTTCATATGCCTGCATGTATCCAACCCATAGCTAGTTTCACAATGTAGAAACAAATTTTATACATAAATATAAGCGCTCATGCTTTTATCATGACCTGAAGATGAGCTAGCATGTTTCATCCACAAATTCAATTCAAAACCATCAAACTTGAATATATCTGTCAAGCAAATATCTAGAGTAACACTAGAAGTATATTTTAGAATGATAAAGCAGCATATGTACCTCTTAGAATGACATTATATGATCATGACGAATTCATCATTTCATTGGTGATACAAAATCTGTTAATCAAGAAAGTCTGGAAGGAGAAGTGTGCATGCAACTCGGTTAAGTTCAACTGAAGCCCAGCTGGCACAACACGATTTAGGGATGGAGTGGGTTCTGATTAACACATTGGTCAAACTGAACCAATGCAAACCTTAGTATGTTATATAACTATTCAAAATATACAAGAACACTATTCAGCACCTGCTCCAGAGACATAAACATGCCGCCCAAGCAGATCCATCACAGTTTAGATTTTGCTTGTTTGATCATGTCAGGTCAATCAACTAGGCTGAGTTTTTGAGTTTTTTGGATTACATATAAAGAGGTTGGATTGGGTTCGATTCAACCTATACCTGATAAAGGCAGGTCAAGCTGCAGCCTAATGTAGAATAATATAATGACTTTAATGTGAGCCAATTTCATTTCCAATCACGGGCCTAGATACGCACCACAGATTCATTATGGACATAATATATGACCACAGAATAAACAAGTAAATAAGTAAATGAAGAAATTTATGTTCAATCAAGAAATTGGTTAACTCAAGCATGGGATGCAGCAGAATCATAAAACCACAACTCACAGGTATAGGTATCCTTCTATCATGAAATGCAACATCAGAGGCCAAATAGACATCCCCAACACGCGCTCCTTTTGCCTGGAAAAATATACAACGAATGTTAGTTTTGAGATACTTTGTTTTCACCTGAAGGCACAGGGTAAAAAATATTAATCAACATGATCAAGGTGAAGTATGAATTCGAGAAAAGAAATTATGATGGACAGAGAGAGAAGAAAAACACTGGTAGGGAATAAGCTATGACCTCAGTAGGACATGACATAGGTTCTTTTCCCTTGAAAATTTTACATGGTTGCAATTATTTGAAGTGCCTTCCTGTGTGGTTTATTGTTTGTTGAGTATGGAATTTCAGAGTGAAAATATTAGAAAAAAAGTGAGGAGTTGGGTTTATGGTGACTCACTGGAGTATAAATGTATAATCATTAAATTCATAGTTTAGAAATCAGTTATGTTTCCCCAGAAAAAAAAAAACTAAATTTAGAAAATTCAGATTTAACGCATTGAATGAGCAAAGTATTTGAGATACCCAAATTAATGTTACACATAAACTGATGCATGGAAATAAATCCCCAAAGGTCAAGGTGCGAGGAATCAAACATGATTAAAATAGCAACTTTTAGCCACTCTAAAGAACCACAACTATGTTTCAGAGCTATTAGAACTACTGAAAGCACAATTAACCATTCACCATCAATGTAGAGCACGTCATCAACCATTTTATTTAATAAAGTATACGAAAAAAAGTGCCAACAAGAAATATAATTGTGTGCAGTATGTCAAAATTGCCTAGTGTAACAAAAGCAAGATTGGTTCTCCACTCATTCCGATTTTTTCAGGAAGACAATCAAATATATTTAAATTATAAAAGAAATGCTACAGATCAGCAATACCAGCAACAAAACATACTTTGAATCCACCGGCAGTGCCCGCATTTATAATCAAATCCGGTTTTAATGCTTGGATGGCCGCGTATGCCACAAGAGATGCAGATATTGTGCCGACACTATCAACACCTAGAAAACGTACACGAAATCAAGAGACGACCAACTGTAGTACCCCCAATCGATTCACACAAAATAATAATAATAATAATAATTAAAAAAAATTATTGTATACCTAAATGTAAATCTTTCCCAGGCCAAATTATGTTAACCTGCAAATCTTTATACATCCCATGGAATCTAACCCAAGGAACCCCATTCGGGAACCTATTCAAAGCCGGGATACCGAAATCAATCAGACCTTGAAAATCTTGCATAAATATTTGGAAAACCTAAGGGAAGCACAAGAACACAAAAGAGGGACGGATTTGGATACACTGAATCGGGGTCCTCGGTGAGACGGAACTTGTCGACGAGAGGTAGGGCCTCGGTCTGCATCGCTGCGCGGATTCAAGAAGCAAAAGATAGAAATCAGAGATCAAGAAGCGCTGTAAGAAGAGGGAGATGGGGGGGATCGAGTGAGGTGTACCTATGATGATGACTATGATTGATATGGGTTTGCCATCGCCCGCGGTCGCCATCGTCTCTGTCGCGACTTCGATTATGTCTTCCGGAGGAGCCATTTTCACCTCTCTCCCTCTCTCTCTCTTGCTCGAGAGAGGAAAAAAAATGGGAGAGATCGAGTTGGACAATGAATGAAACGTTGTAGGTTGGGATAAAATAAATAATTAATTAATAATTAATGGTGGTTGTTCGAGTGTCTTCGAGGGAAGTCTTCAAAAGTATATCCCGCGTGCGCTCTGTTACGGACCTACGGTAGGTTTTTGCATGTATTTTAAGTCACATTTTCACTATCAAAAGTGTTTTTTTTTTAAATAAATAATTGAATAAAGTTTAAAAAATAATAAGTTTAAAAAAATATTTAATGTGACATGTACAATATTTAACAAGATATATGCTTTATTTTTAATGTGGTGTGTAAGATTGTATTTTAGATTGAGAAAAAAACGAGTGTAACAACACACTTTAAAAAATTCCATTCTCCGGGATAAAATATTTTTATGCATGTATTTTAAAAAGTCATGATACCTAGGTCCCAAGATATAAGCCTCACTCACAAGCCCCATGAAGTGTCATTAAAAATCTCTCCCATTAGCTCAAATCCCTTTTTTTTCTCCAATCAGTTACTAATTTTTCATATTTACACAAAAAATTATGGATTTCAAAATTTCCTTACCTAGTAACTCAATTTTCAATTTCAATTACACTCAAATCTTACCTAAATTACACCAAAATTTACCTAAATTGTTTTTCTCAAAATCCTTCAAACGACTACTGTTACATTCACAAATGTAACAAAAATAACACAGATTTAAAAAATTAGTTGATTGTTACATTTATTTTTTTTTGTCAAATTTTTTTGTTGTAGTTATTTGTTACATTTATAAATGTAACAAATATAAATCAATACATGCATGCGGTTGACTGTTGCATTTACGAATGTAACAAAAATAACACAAATTTAAAAAATGACTATTTACATTGTCAACAATGTAACAATTTTATCAAACAAACTACTTATTAAAAAATGTAACAATATAGAATGTTATATATAGATATTGAGACAAAAACAAATCAAACTGTGAAAATGATATTCAATACATTAAAAAAAATCATGTTCAACATTTAAAACAAAAGACAAAACACAATTCGATTACGAATCTAATAATATCAAATCTGATCCGAGAGACATTGATGTGAGATCCAAATATATAAAAAAACGATTTTGTACCTTCCAAAACCTCAAAAATAAAATTTCAGATCTGCCTATGTGTTCTTCATAAACAAAATCAGTTCCAAAAATATTAATATTGATGTATGATTTTCATAATCAATTAATGACGAATAAATTCAGGATTTTCAAAATTAAATGATACTCCACAATTATAGGGATTCATATTGAGATAGTTATGGACATAATAAACAATGCTCTATTGTCATATCGTGGGGCATCATGGGGCCTAGTTTGGGGCATGTGAAATTGGGGCTTAGGAATCATGTTTAAAAAAATTCCACATTATGCTTTTGCACCACTATATGTTATAATTTCAAACATGTTATCAATTTAAATATATATGTATATATATTATCATTATCTTAATTTAAAATCAATAAATAAAAGATAATGTCACATGATCATAACCACCATTCATTACACCGAATGTATCTTTAAATTTTTTGTGTGACGATGAAAGGAAAAAATCACTCGTCATTAATATTATATATAGATATATATATGTAGATGAAAAGATTCACATATAGATAATAGATAGGTGAAAAGATTTACTGTCCATTATTTTTCATTTGTGACGAACACATCTTAATTAATTTGGATCATCATCATCAAATCAAAAAATATATATATATTCATATTCAATTCATTCATATTTATATATTTTTTATTTTTAAAATTATAAATTAAGCATGCATTTTAGAAAAGAAAAAAAAAAGAACATTCTAGTATGAACTTTCTATAGGTACCATCCATCAAACAATGATGCATGACTGCGTAATTCTGCCGAGTTCCAATAACACAATTATAATACATCATACAAAGAAACTATACATGAAACCGATATACAATTCATATACAAAGTTTTCCAAAGAGGGGCTTGCGTTGGTCTAATTTCAGGGACGCGCGTGGCAATTCCAGCAACCCGAAACAAGACTGCATGCCTGTAACAAATAAAACATCATAATAGAAACAAACAAATGCATATACATGTATTATGTATATATACATCAGCTGGAAGAGAATTATTAACCAAACCCCCCTGAAAAAAGAAAATAATAATAATAATAATAATAAATCAAAGCATAACATTATAAGTAACAAGAACTTTCATTTTCCTTTCACCAAATTTTCTTGCATCCTCAGCTTTCCAAAAACTTAAAAATCATGGCAATCAGCATGGCCAGAAATCCACAGGGATGTAAAGACCTAATAAATTTACAAATAATATGATACACAGTATATATACAGAGAATTGCCAGATCCATTTTGTACGACGAGGAGCATCAACAGTCACTTGGCCGTAAGGAAAAGCGGGGTTAGAACCAGGGGTGCCATGTGGGATCCATCATGCACAAGTTCCTGGGTGACAAAGCAGCCTCAATTAAATCCGTCACACCTCTCTGCACCGACTGGGGAGGATCGGTAGTATTGTCCTCCTGCAAAGATATTACATGAACACAATTTATTTAATATCATACCAGGAATAACAATATATTATTTACACTCCCACTAAAACACACAAGATTTAAGCTTCACTAGGTAAGAAAATGCTACAGGTGACTTCTCATTATTTCTAAGAAAATGCTACAGATGACTTCTCATTATTTCTACATCAACTGTTAAGAAGCCTACAAATTACTTCCAGCCATCCACACGTAGTTATTTGCATCTAAAAAAGCTGACTGCATCAGGTTGTAAACTATATCATAGATCCTAAGATGAAGAGAGATACAAATTATATTAATGGAAGCAAAGCAGGTCAGGTAATCATTTTTATTTCGGTTTTACTTTGCAAAATTTAGGCGGGTAACAGTAAAGAGAGTTGCTTGTCTTCTCGGACTTTATCAAGATTTTTTATCTAAAACATAGAAACCACTAGGGATTATGGATCTTATAGTCAGGAACTTGAATCCATATGTTTTTTTAGGCCAATCAATATAGAGGCACTAAGGACAGGGGAAAAAAGATCAGCAGATTATACTACCTCTTCGGAGAAGTATTGAGGAGCGATTGCTTTGATACGATTGATCACATTCTCGACATTAATGGTCACCTTCTCCTGGAATTCCATTGGGTTACTACCCCCAGCAGCAAGCGTTGCACTTGGAATCCCTAGTGGTCTCCGCCATGACCAAGATAGCAGTTCGTCCCGGAAAAACATAGCTAACTGGTGCCATATATGCTGGCTTTGCTGGAAAAAAAGTAAAACATAATCTCGGTTATGAAACTGCGATAATCATGCAACAAATCTTTCCGAAAGACTTTTGGGACTCACTTTTTGAGAGACCACAGATTGTGCAGCAGCACACATAGCTGAAACAATAAGACCTTCTACTCCAAAATGGGAGAAGAATGTGTGCATGTTCCTTGTCAGCCTAAAAGGCACTGGTTCATTGAATTCAATCATACCATTTGCGTCATAAGCTGTGTAAAAGAAAATAAATTAAACCTAAATGAAGCAGAAATTTACAAAACAATTTCAATTTTTAAAATTAAGATGAGGGAGAGTGGGCAAGTTACATGGATGGAAATCGTTCTGAAATATCTTTCCTGTGTTTTTCGCAAATAGAATCTTATTAGGTGAACGTCCACCTATCTGTAGCATGTAAGACATAAAGCTGCACAATCCCAACTGGATAGCAAATTGCTTCTTGAAAGCCCACAGGTAGTTTCCACTTGGAAGTGTCTTATACATGTACTGCGAGAATATTGTGTCACTGATAAGACCCTTTGTTATATCATTGTACGCTTGCAGGCGCAGGTCTAGGACAGCTTCAGGTGATATTTGCCCCGAGATGGCTTGATTAAGTTGCTCCTTGAAATGGGTGATTGGAAGATCCACTTCACGATTATGGCGGGCACAATTAATCTCGTATACCTCGAGAAAGGTGCTGTACATCAAGTCATCCTCCACCAACCGAACCTGGGTCACAAGCCATTGACACCTTTGAATCAGACAATGTCATATAACCAATTTTTTGAAGAGAGGGAAAGGTGGATAATTCACCTGAGGCCAAACAGGTACAATAATCGGGGTGTGGATACACAGATGTCGCCGCCTTGATTCTTTGTGTTTGTCAAACATCCTGTTCAACACCCGAAATAGTTGCAGTATGCGTTCATCACTCCTGGCATTAGGAGTCAATGATGTCTGAACAATAAAATGGCGCTGGGAACCATCAGATCCAATGAGAGTCAGCCGCCGGAAACTGCTTCCATTACGTCGCACGATTGGGATATCAGCTCCAATCCGATCAAGCTTTATTGTATGATCGGGTGCAACTTCCTGAAGAAGACAACAAAATTAAATTGTTCAGAAACAAAATTGACAACAGAGACTTCCACATATATCAGGCAGGCAGAATGTCAGACCTGGTCGGTGAAATATTGTCCTGGGAGTTCTACATCAACAGCATGAAAATCACGCAGTACTCTACTTTCTTCCTCCAGTTTCAAGGCAGAAGGAAATCTATCTTCAACATTGCTCTGAAGAATATTTTTCCAATGTTTCAGTCGCTCTGTCAATTCTGTTAGTGTAGCAGGGAAAGTTGCTGTGCTGTCAGGATCTAGATCACATTCAAAATCTTGTTTATATTCTCTGACAAATTCAACATGCTTGTTAACAGCATCCGGTGAAAAGCAAGCCCTGCAAACACCAGATAGCTCCTTCTTGAGAGACTGTGGAACTTCTGCAGTGGTGGCAGTTGGGTACTTGTAACAACGATGGAGCAATGCGTTAACTACAGCAAGAAGCCTCTCCTCTGGGAGTGTAACAAATCTCAAGCCAATCTCAGAAAGAAGAACCTGAGAAACATAGCCACATCCAAGTATCAAGTTGTGGTCTCTTGGATAAACAAAAAAATAATCATGATACAATTAAAAAAAATCAGATTGAATTTCTAACATGCCAGTATGTAAGCACTATCAAATCAGACAATATCATATATCCTATATTATGATTATGTATTTTCTACCATTCAGATCAGATGATATCATATGCTAAAGTCGTATTATTTAATCATTCATTGCACATTTATGGACTATTTAAGGCAGTCTAGATATATAAAGAAAGCAGGTTCAATTTCACAATTTTCGTGTCAGACTGATAGGTTGACAACTTTAAGTTGGAGCAAATCGAAATATCCTAACCTCAAGTTCACTAGCCAAATTTGGATGCTTGTTCCTAAGAGCCTCCATCACATCCTTTGCAGCATCAAATGCACTAGTAGCAGAAGCCACCCAACCAAGAGCGCCATTACGTCGCAATGCAGTTTGAGCAGTTTCAGTAATGCTTGAAGAGGTTTGTAAAGGTTGGTCCGTCCCAGAATTTACACCACCTTCTGTGGATCTTTCAGAATCTTGACCTTGAGAATTTCCACCATCATGGGAGCCACCAACAACAGTGGACTGGGTACCTTGATTAATCTGAGATTCAGGTGTGGATGAAGCACCAATGTGATTTGGAGCTCTTGCATTCCCATCAGCCAACCCATGTGAAGTTACACTGGTTCCCGTAACAGTTTGCTGGATCCGCTGCTGAGCCATCATTAAATTCCTACCTAGTTCAGATTTAGTAGCAATATCACGCCGTTCCATTAAGTATGTGCGCAGCCAATAATACAGGGCCTGAAAACATAATACATGCATAATTTCAGATCATGATATGAAAAGAATAGACACTGATCAAGATCTCTGAGCAACATGACTCAAGCAACAATATTTACCTGGGGATATGTTGTGGCAATTTTCAACAGTACCGACTTACAATGAGGAGCCTCTGCCCTTTGTAATGAGAGTAACAATTGTGGGATCCAAGATAGCCAAACCCAATGTGGTATCTGGTCCATGCACTTATCAAATGCTCTTCCTACAGGCCCATTTGGTGTATCAAAACTCAGCAGGTAGAGGACACGTGCTAGATGGTTTCTAGAGTTAGAAGCACCAAACTTAATGCCTTGAAGGAAGCAACTAACTGCATATTCTAACCAAATCTCATCATGTGATTCTTTATAAACCTGTTGAAAAGAAAAGAAACCATCAAAAATCTTTAAAAAATGTGATGTGAATGAATATGGGAGCAACCAACTACATCATGTCAGGAAATTAATTACCATGTCACAATGATTTCCCCAACTTATCCACCCTTTAGGCAAATGTTTAAAAAGACCAATCGCATTAGAAAATGAAAGATTGGTATTTTCAGAATCATTCAACTTTAGTAAGAACTCTCCCTTGAGACGATATATTTCAGCTTTGTGTTTCACAGTAAAATATTCAAGATTAGTACTGTTGATCAAATTAAGACCGCTTGTCAATTCGCCTTTCATTTCCAAATAAGCCTTTGCCTGTTCAGTTATTTTGACGAATGCTTCCTGCGAAAGTTGACAAAATGTCAAACCACATAACAGAAGCATTCATTGTTGTAAAACATCTGCAAAAAGACTATCAATTACCTGAACTTCCATTGTTTTAAGGCCATACATTTTTTCAAGAATAGTTACACAAACATCATGAAGGCCCTGCTTACGGGCAATATGTGCAAGCTTATTTACATTCCAAGCTTTGTCACGGTAACCAAGGTGATCAAGTGGGGGGTTTGTTGAACCAAAGTCCTTGAAGGCATCTATAACAGCATTATAAATTTCATTCCTCCACTGTAGCAAATCAAACCACACAGACATATTATCCCATTCATTAGGAGTTCTCAGTCTCCAAGTCTCAAGAATATCCTTAAGATCCATATAGTTGCCATGAACCCCTGCAACTGAATTCCCAGAATGCTGCTTGTTTCCATTGGCAATCTCCATTATAATTCTTGCCGACTCTTGAACCTCGACTAGTTGTTGAAATTGCTGCAATAAGGGAATTTTGGACTGAATGGACATTTCAGGCAGTAGCCACCACTGTTCAAGGGCCAGTTCAACACCTTTTCCAACTAAATTTTCCGCTTCCCCAACACCATTCGGGTTTCTATCATGAAGAGCAAAAAATGCCTGTACCAAGCGGAGCTTTGCTGTGTCCTCTACTTGAGCCTTTTGAAGATATTCCTTCATAAATGCCCAGTCAGGAATCTTCCAGAGACAGTCCAACAGTATTTCATGATTTTCAACATTTTTACCAAAATCCACCAAAGCATCCCACTGACTGAGCTGGCTAGCACAAGAAAGCCATTGCTCTTCCCAAAGACACATTTCAGCTTTAGGGACACTGTTGTTGTACGTGCCCTGTGTGGCCTTTATCATCGCCTGACAAAAGAGATTTTGAGCTTGCTGCCAATAACCATGCTGAACAAGTGAAAGTCCAGCCCTTGTTTCGGCAGTGATGGACCTTTTCTTCCACAAACCACATCTCATGTCTTCTTCATGTAACAATCGGTAAAGCTCTGCCAGTGATTCCGAACATTTACTATCACTTGCAAATAACATGACATGGCTTTCAAGTAGAGCGAGGGATATATGCCATGCATTGTACGTCTTCCCAATATATTTGATAAGTTCACTAGGCATCCGAGGTTGAGGGTGGCTCAACTGAAGTCCTTCAAGAAGTGCCTGAACTACATTTGGTCTATTACCTTGCTGTTTCTTGTGATAATCTTTGGATAAAAGAGCAGTCAGTGGCTTAGCCAGCATCATCTGTTCTTCCTTTTGCAAAGTAACCCACACTATTGGAAAAACTAGCACCCACATATGGTATGCAACATTGGCATCTGTGTGCGCCAATTCTCTCAATGGGGTCAGCAGATCAGTCACCTATAAAAGAACAATGTAGTTTTTTCAGACAAATTTGCCAAGGCAGAATCATACAAGGCTAATAGTAAATTACAATTCTCTAAGTTGGGAGTAGATATAACACTAGTAAATGCTTACCTGGACTTTGCTCATTTCATTTAAAAACAGAGCATGTTTACATGCAAGACTATCAAACGTAAGCTGACCACCATTGGGTTCTTCAGAGGCATCAGACATCTCCGATAGCATTCGAGGGGGATCTGGAAAGTCTCCTGATCCCAAAAGGGGTAATAAGCGCGCAGAATTTGGAGCAAGATTAATGGGTTCATTCTCCACCAAAACTGCCAATAGCAGATCAAGCCCCTGTTTCAGCCAGAAAACATCACTTACAGCTTCCCAGTCCTGTGTATGGATAATATACTGAAGCCTTGCAAACAATGTCTTTGGAAGGGAATCATGATAAAGCAAGAAGAAGCGCCGTCTGATTTCTGGATCCCTGGCTCTCAGTCCAAGCATGAATTGCCTTTCCTTTTGGAATACATCTTGGCACAAGGTCAAAGGATACCTGCTCATATATGAATAGTTTCAGATATCTTAATGTATTGATGCATATGAAAAAACATGTAACAGCTCTATTCTTTCAGGTATAAGGCCATTAAAAGGCCATCACCCAGGGACCAGGGTAGTCCCCCATATAACAGAGATGGAGGAGAGAGACTGGATACGGTCCTACCATTTGGCTTTTTTTGCCCAAAAAAAAAGTGGCCGAGTGGACTGTCATGTTAACCATAACACTTTACCATTGCCCCAACAATGACCCCTAGAAAACAAAATATGCTGGTTGTTGATGCTAGACATACATGACCAAGAAACTGAAAAAATATCATGGATGGCAGTACAGAATGAGTTTCATGTCATATTTTTATATACACTTTTCAGACCTTAGAAATGCTGATATGACAACCAATTCATATTTCCGAAATTGCAAATATTTTGGAATGCTGATGCCGTGTGTGTTCAATATTGTACCGGTACATATCTTTTCTCAAATCTTATTGATAGTAATAAGGAACACTTGAACCTAGATAACAATATCACAAGACAGAAAAATTACAACCATATTAAAAGGACCAAGGAAAAATTTCATACTTGCTTGAATCAGCACAAAGCCCATAAAGAAGCTGAAGATATTTCACATCCCATTCCTCCAGAAGATTAAAGGAGAAGTTTTGTCTGTCAACCTGCGAAAACTTTAGAATATACGAACATATGTCCTTAGGACTCAGCATGAGATTTGATGTATTAGATGTGGATGGCCTAAAATCATCCTCAATCCACCTTTTCACTACATCAAGTATGCATAACAACACGGTGGGATCAGTTCCCTTTTCTGACAGCAGTGCAGTCAGTATTTGGTTTATCGTCCGTTTGCAATCAGAAGAAAGCATAACTCTCTCACTTATAAGTTTCAAGATGCATTTCAAGTTAGATATTACTGATGTATAGTCGGTAGTTGCACGAGATGAACTGGCTGCAGAATCTAAGTCTGTTCTCTGTCCCTGAAATTCAAGTTTGAGTAATTCATATAATCAAGCAGAAACAGAATGGCACAAATCATTACAAATTACATAATCAGAATATTGTAATTATACTTGAAATGAGCCATTTTAGATAATCACATACTTGTCTCATATTGGGACCAGCAGAAGATCCCATATCCCGTGCCAGGCGTTGAAGAACGCGAACCAATGGAACAATAAAAGGATCGATGAAATTCTTCTGCACTTCTGAGAGTGTCTTAATGATATAAAGGGCAAAGCTTATCATTGAATTTGCTGAGCTAATTTCAAGTGATATCTGGGGAGCAGTCACAGCTGCAAGATGTTTTTGTATGAATTCTTCAACCCTTTGATACAACATCCTCACATCCGGTGGCATATTATTTGCCTCTAGAGGAAATGTAATGAGGACCATTTTCAACAAGGAGCAAAGTGACTTTCCTGCATCCAGCATTTTACTGTTGAAACAAGGCTCAAGTATCTGCACAACAGCAATCACCTCATGATCAAAACATTTAATTTTCCTCGGCATCAAACTAGTTATCATCAAATGTTGTTAAAATATTATTCCAATTTAAAAAAACTAAAGCATGGTTAATGACATTGAGAAAAAATCAAGAGAGAACATACTTGAGATATATGGTTGATGTTGTTCCGAATGAAAAGATGTGGTTGCTTCTCCAACACCTTGTTCATGATATCCAGGCCCTGGGTGAGAGCTGTTGCAGGGTCTTTTGATTGAGAAGGTTGAAGACTGCCAAGTAACTTCTCTAAATAATTGAACTTCACATTCGCATTTGGCCAGACCTCTAAAGCTTGTGATAATAGCTCCAAAGCTTGCTTGTACATGGAACATGCCTCCTTGTCTTTAGGTTCTATGACCAACGCAACCTGCTCCATGGAAATGAAAGTTTGCTAAATGTGCCACACAATCTCAAGCAATTATTTATATCTCTAACTAGATACAATTTATCACCAGATAGGATGAGAGATATGAGGAGGCTACAGCAGAAGATCCATAAAAATATTATAAGTACAGAAAAGATCACAATATGTTAGCAGGTGGAAAATCTAGAAGAGGAAAAGCACTAAAGCAGGCAAATAACAGGAGAGGAAAAACTCTTCACAATTGATGGCTGAAGGAGAGAAGCAGAGAGTTTCCTATGATTAGAACATCCAGTTGCTGAAGTCCCGTTTGGATAGAGGCATAAGTTATTATGGGGTTTATCCCTATTCCAGGAATTGTTGACTTTATCAAATGAATAAGAGATTTTGTGTTTGGTTGTATTTTCAGTTATTCTCATTGGGAAATGTAATAATAAAGGTTGAAGTGTTTGATTGATGAAGAACAAGATGTGAATAAAGTATAAAAAATTGATTTGACATGTGACAGTTGATTTGACATGTGGCCCCCATTAATGTATAAGAGGTGATGACATGTGATTTGATAGGTGGGTCCACTTAAATCAATGGAGGAATAACACAATTTCATAGGTGGACTTGGAATACAAATATCAGGTTATTATCTCCTAATTCAGCATAGCTATACCCCCTTATTCCCTCTACCCAAACACCTATTTTGCCTTATTCTCCTCTATTCTTCCCCTATTCCACCCCTATTCCTCTAGCCAAACACCCCTTAATGTTCTATATCTATGATCATCAAACCCAGCCAAACCACAAGGTAGAAGTACGGAAATTGGATCAGTTATATTTATTGATCCAAGTGTTTGGTGGGCAGCTTCAGGAATGAATAGAATTAGAAATGTTACTCAAGAAATCTTCATAATTTCATCAAGGGGATAAACAAAATGAATATTGTTAGAGGTTGTGCTCTTAGGCTGCGAATGCTAGGAACAAAACTAATAACAAAAAGCGTATAATAACATTCACACATTGAAAAAAATTAGGAGACATTTACCAAAAAAAAAAAAAATTTTTTTTTTGTAGGAAGGCCCACAAGGTGCGGTACATAACAGGGCACAAGGCCCATAACACCCCAAAGGAAGACATTTACCAAAATTTGATAGCAGATAAATTCCAACATATTTAATTAAACATCCCAAGATGGACCTTATCCAATCCACACGAGGTTGGTTCTTTGGCTAGAGCCATGGATTAGGGTTTCTGTGTATATAGGGTTTCCCAACTATGACTGAGGTTCCTCATCACCAAAATAACAACAATAATAATATGAGCCTTATTTTAAAAATAAAAATATGATCCTTATTGTTGAGGAACAACACAAGAGAATATATGATGAGTCACTAAAATATCTAACAACAATAATGCAGGTCGATAGAATCTTATCCTCTTTCTAAATATAATTGGAACTTCATATTATATAAATAACACCCTTTAAACAAAGGAAACAATGACGATAAAAAAAGGTAAACAGACCACAGCAAAAGAAAATAAGACAGATTCTTACCCTTATGAGAAAGTTAATGATCATTTCTTCCATGGCAGCATTAGGCTTGTATTCTTCATCAGGTTGACCAGCAGATCCAGGGGTTTCAATATTGGGGATAGATGCGCTACCGGGAGACATGACACAAAGAGATTGTAGCCCTGGTTCAACCTTTACCCGCTTGCTTAAATCGTCTGGAAATGCAGAAGCCTCTGATGGGCATTTAGCATCATTTGCTACAGAGCTGGTATTAAAAGCTTCACCATGCCCTTCCATGTCAGGTACCACCTTCATTTCATTCTGCCTTTGCCTTTCCCAGGCCACGACAAGTCCAGCAAGTTCAATAGCGAGGCGCCTGTTTTCTGCTGTTGTATTGTAAGGTAATCCAAGTCGACTGAGAGAATTCACCATTTGAGGAACAAATTGTGCTCTACAGCTGTAAAAGAGATCTGAATGTCGAACAATGAGCTGGAATATGTGAATTAAATTGGGAACTGAATGACCTTCCTCAACAAGAATCTTCTTGGTGTAACGAATCCAAACTGGAACCCTTGAGTCTCCTGGAGGCAATCTTTGAGGTAATGCAGGCATCAAAATATCAATAGCTTGTTTGACCAGCATCTTGTTTTCTGGCTGGCATGTTCTCAGAAGAGCAATAAAAACCTGAGAGAAGAAGAAAGTTTGAAATTTAAGAACTCTTGAATGTTGAAATTAACGTGAGAATAAAATACAATAAAATATATGTTAACATGAGTATCAAAATATATAACCTAATCAAAAGTTGTCATCAAATTTAAATTGACAAGGAGAAAAAAAAATAGTTAGAAGTAAACTCACTCACAAATAAATCATGAAAATTTAGTTGGAAACTATAATATCAGCTTCTTCGGCCAAGATATATTTCTTCATGAAAATTCATAAAATTTAATTTGCAGAAAGGGATGAATTATTGATTTATTTCTCAACCAGTTTATAATATTTCTTCCAGCACTGAACAATGAACTAATTAACATTTCATTACATAACTCAACAAACCTACATATTAGCCTCACCAGTACAATGGCAACTTTCAAAAGGTAATGCCAATAATCTATTGGAATACCATCTTTAAAGAAAACCACAAATCTATATTCAGTTAAGAGAGATAAAAACCACAAATCTATATTCAGTTACGAGAAATAAAATATTGACTACCTCAAACCGGCCAAATCAAGAACCATATGAAAATTTCATATATCAGCTTTCATCTGCACTGCTCTCTTGGTTGAATTTTTGCAAAGAGATGGTTTTTCCTACTATCAAGTTTATAACCCCGTTTCAGTTATTTATTTCTTTTAACGCCAATTCCGTTGTTCTTCTTGAGAAAGGTAAACAATCCACCACAAACTACTATGATATATTAAGGAAGACAATTCAAATGTATGAAGTTGAGGCAAAGGACAGATCCAAAAGTGAGGATTCAAAGTAGTGCATATGAGAAGATAATATATTCTTTCAAAATGAATAAAGGATTCTATTTCAACTTGGTTTAACCACTTTTATCACATAGCACGCAAGTGATGTGCTATTGATAAGCAGTTTATAACAGTAAGTGTATGATCAAAGCTTTCTTTTCAAAACTATGGTGCTAAGTTGTGGATGTCATCATATTTATCCACATTTATAATCATAAAAAATGTAACTGAAAAGTTTATAAGTCATAACTAAGTGGATCGCCTAGTACTTTTGAAGCCTGACCTGGTTAATGAATCAGGACCATGGATCCTTTTTTAAAAAAAAATTAGAAAAGGTGCTACCCCACATTCATTGCAAAGCATGGAGGTTCCAGAAGTCCGATGTCTTGTAAGGCAAGCAGGGGAGAAGAGAGCAAAAACAGAGATCATCATTGGTCGGGATAATGTTAGGTCCAATGCGCGTTGGACAATTTGATTGTCTAATGTGCTTGTGACCGTCCGATTTTATCGCTTTGAGTTGTGTAATTTAATTGAATCCTAAAAAAAGAAGGGTTAGAATTTAATTGAATCTTTTTAATTTTGAAATCAAATAGAGTATCTCAGTCACAATGCCTATCTCAAAGTGATGGTCACGAGCGTGTTGGACAATCAAATTGTCCAACAAAGCGCTCGTCACGAGCATGTTGGAAAATCAAATTGTCCAATACGCATTGGACCTAACCTAGACCCTCAGTCTCAAAAAGGAAAAGGAGAATGAAAAATAACAAAAACTAAGGGACCGACGCACCCCCCACCCCAACCAGGTGGAGGAGAATTCTACCCGGCAGGGGATACATACTTAAGCCAGCCTATGTCTCGATGAGTAGACCACCTCCAAAAAATCTCGCGATGTGCCTTCCCCACTTCATCACCAATCTCTCCATGAGCTCCCATAAGTTTTCGAAGTAGAACTGTTGTGCCTTAAAAATGGAGAGATTCCATGAGAACCAGATAGCCCATGCACTGCCGGGATGAGCGATAAGGCCACCTTTGACAATATGTTTCTGTACATCACCTCCGATAGGCATTTGGCTTCTTGCGATGGCTCAGGACCATGGTCCATAGATCTTAAGACTCAAATCATATTGCTAGAGTCTGGTAAAAATGATTCTGCCCATAAATCCAAACTCCCATGCCTGGTAAATAAGCCTGCTTTATGTTACTGAAGCAAAGTCACTCATATTATTTCACCCTCGCCCATCTTCTTTTAAAACCAAAAAAATCTTCAAACGCATCTGTCCTTCTGGAACATTTTTTTAACTATAATTTTTTATTTATTTGCAATCCAAATTTACAAGCACTTATAAAAAGCCGTACATCCAGAATCTAAATCTATCCCCTTTACAATCTTTTACATAATTCCTCTTTCAAAAGATGGGGCTAAGCCAGATACACCTTTCCACATGGGACACACTTTGAAAATGACAAAACCTTACCATTCCCTATTAAAGATCATTCCGCCAACATTAGCATCGAACAACTCTTTCTCACAGAGTTTTCTTCCCAAAGCAATTTTCATGGCTGCTGTAATAAAACCCTCCTCATGACACATGGAGATATGAAACCAAATCAAATGAACCTCAAACTTCTGCATAACCAAGTCTATCAATATATTATATCGCACCACCTTCTAATATTTAATCCTTTTAATCTTCTAAGGCGCACATGACTTTCTATATATATAATTCATACAATTCAGCACTACTATAAAATTACAAGGGTCTATCGGGCTCCCTACCAGAGAGAACCTATAAATGGAAACAAATCATCATTCAACCACCTTCAACTCTTATTTCAAACAATGAGAATAATCCAACAAAAGTGGAGATAGACATTTGACGTTATTACAATGAGTTTATTAAAAAATAACAAAAGATAAGATAAAACTAGAAAAAGTATTAGTAGATTGAATAATTCAGGTGGTAAAGAATTTATGCATGATCTATTAGCTATTATGTATCAGAAAGCCATACCTGAAGTACGATTTTTTCAGGGGCCTGATATGCCTCCAAGAAGTAGCAAACATTTACAAATGCCCATTGTTTACTAAAATTATCTTCTCGCTTCAGATGATTCCATCCGAATTTAATAAGTTCTTTACGATGGTGAATCAGATCACCTGCAAGATACTTTAAGAGCAAGGTGGCAAGTTGCAAAAGTTCTGTCCTCAATGGTTCATCATATTCAGCAGTAACCTATAACAGGAGACAAACCTCATCATTTCAACTCAAAATAAGCCATATGAAAGTAAACTTTCATCATCAAACACACCTCTTCAGGAGGATCAAGAAGCTTATCAATAACTGTCTTTATGATAGACAGGTCTACAACCTCCCAACTTTGACCATTTTGGAATGCATAGGCTAGCATCGGAAGGATGAGCATTTGCATTGCAACAACTAAGTGATCCTGTCCCAATAGTTTTGACTGAAATAGATGCAAGAAATGCATGAAAATTGTCTTCTTCATATGCGGAGCATAACCTTCGGCAACCTAAATACAGAATGTGGATCATTAGATATATGGGGAAAACAATCAATATAAGTAGATAGAGTGCCTTAAAGAATAGTTTTACCTCAATGATATAAAACTCCTTTAAAAAGGTATAATCGATGCGTGAGCGGACAAGAAAAATTGACAGCATATCAAACAATATAGTGACCTCTGTTTTATCATGGCGCAGATAATTAAGAAAATATTTGACAAGCCATTTGCTTTCCTTCACCTGCAGTATTTGAAAAAGAAATAAAGAAAGAAAACACCACTGTCATAGGTGTTTCTAGAAGGAAAAAAAGGTAATCTATGTGAAAGCAACAAATCTAACTCAAATGATTTAAAAGTTTATACATGAAAGAAACAAATCTAATGCAAAATGAACTATGAAGATCACAATAGACTCATTGCAAGATCAGCAAGCTAGACATACTGTTGTTCAGTAAAATTTTGCAACCGCTAGGTAGACTATTTTTCAATGATATTAGACTATAATCATTAAAATTTCCTACTCCAATAGGTGCCAATTTCGAAGAAAAATACAGCACCTCATTGCAAAATTGTACTCATGAACAATTTGGTCATAAGGTTCAAATTCTAGAAAGAATACATGATACACTAAAGAATTTAATAGAAATTTATGTAGACAACAAAAGCCTATGAACAAATGAAGAAGTCCACACAAATAAGGTTCTGATTTTGGATGACTTAGATTTGTGTTGTTGGTATATGAAAGAAGGAACTGGAGGATTTATTATAATTGTAGAAAGAATAACATCTAGCCTACTTTTGTTATCAAATTTTCATTTATAATACATTCATACTACTATAATATGACTTAGCTGTGATTTTTTGTGTTTACAACTTCTCTTACTCCTACATTTTCTCGTATTTTGTTGGATAGATTTTACTCCAAATAGATGTATGGGGTGGAAAGGAGATCTAACATATTTTTTACTTACTTGCACCAAACTTAGTTCTTGTTCACTATGTAATCGAGCATTTCTTTCGGGTGACTTCCAGACAAGCACCAGTGTATCAAACACCACCCGGTTGGTATATAACCAGTCAGGCATCAGTTTAACCAAAGCTGAAATAAGGTTTAGCCCATGAAAATAAGCATCTGAGTTTGCTGATGGACCAGAAAAACTGTCACTTAGGGAACCAACACCATCATCACTCATAGGATAAGAACCAGGGTGGGACGATGGTCCTTCTGTCGAAGAAGAAAACTGTGGAAATGCTCTAGCAAGTATTTTTTGTGGTGATTTCGCGAGTTCTTCTCTTAAAGGCTGACCAGCATCTGAACGAATTATATACAAAAATCTGAATCACAGATCCAGCAACAAAGGGATCAGAGATTACATACAAGAAAGAAACAATAACAATACAATCTTCAAAGTCTGATACGTCCATACCGCCCAAAGTATTTTGGCTGATCCAATCGAGAAAGAAAATAGTCAACCGCTTCTGTTGAATATCGATTCAAATATTTAGTAAGTGGAAGCCGATATGGACTGTTAATTTCACTGTAAAGTTGGCCCTGCGGCAGGGTCCCTTCTAAATCAATTGTTATGGTAACAAGTTCATCTAGGAATTTCCCTGCCGCAGGAGGGAGAAGATGAAAAAGTTCGATCATAGCTGCATAATTCAGGAAAAATAATTAGCATATCAGTATATAGCAACAGATAGACAATACAATGCAGACAAGATGAATACCTGCTGCCACCTTTGGTTCATCACCAGTCTTCCAAGACTTCTGACCTTGTACAAGTTTATCAGGTTCCAGCCACTTCTTTAAGTGATCTAGTAACTTAACACCCAAAGTGACATTAAACCAGTTGGATAAAAGTTCAAGAAGGCGTGCTAGGCCTTGTAAAAGAGGCATCGTGAGACTTTTTGTATGCGCTAAATTAAGCAAAATAGGCCTCAGGCTGCTCTGCAGAAGTTCTTTAGGCATTTTCTGCTGCTGAACAAACTGAAAAGCAGCGGAAAACTGAGTTACCTTGCATGACTACCACACTTGGAAGAAAATCAATGAGTAATACTTTTTGGATAAAAGTTCAAGAAGGCGTGCTACGCCTTGTAAAAGAGGCATCGTAATACTTTTTGTATGCGCTAACCAGGTTTTGGACTCTATAGTTATATTTTTATTTGCATAAAGTAATATTACTTTCAAAACATGCAGAACCAGGTTTGTTTGCATAAAGTTCAGCCTAACAGGAACTTTTAATAAAAATATAACTACACAGTCCAAAATTTTCAACTTATCCAATAATGTTATTTACTTTATAAGGGACCTTTTCACAAGTTTCAGCTTTGATAAAGGGTCTAATTTCAA
Source organism: Acorus calamus (assembly GCA_030737845.1). Lineage (NCBI taxonomy): Eukaryota > Viridiplantae > Streptophyta > Magnoliopsida > Acorales > Acoraceae > Acorus > Acorus calamus. The sequence continues at coordinate 93 of JAUJYO010000036.1, read as the reverse complement.
TTATCAAGAGAAGGGGAGAATATACTTTTTGTATATATAAATTTTTTATATGCAAAAATTGCAAATGATCCAGATAAAAATGGGGTGTGAATG
>JAUJYO010001418.1:0-35410 GCA_030737845.1 Acorus calamus | reverse complement strand
TCAGCTCATCCCCTCGCGCCTTCACCTTCACAGCATAGTCATCCAAAGTCACTCTAATACCTCTCCAGATCTGATCCTCCCTCTGCTTATCAAGCCAGAGAGAATAACTCAAAAGCGTAACCTGGTTCTTCTGCCACGGCGACTGTAGCTCCTCGGGCCCTCTCGAGTAGAGGTGGTGCAACACCACGCTGGGCGGCAGCTCCTTCAGGAGGGGCGACCCATCCAGCTGCGTGGTCTCCAAGAATATGATTGGCCGAAATGCTCGGAGGGCGCGGTATGGCCCCCCGAGCTGCTCAACGGGGAACAGGTTCTGTCCCACAGCGAGCTCGAGCTCGGCCATGTCCCTTGCCAACCTCAGCTTCCCCGCCTCGGAGAGCGGCCTCACGAGGGCGGCGTGCCTGATGAAGAGCGTCAGCACCCGCGAAGCCATCCTCTGGACGAGCTGGGTACAGATGATCTCTTTGTGGGCTGCGGATGGGAGAAGCTTTGAGAGGAACTCGGCGCGGAAGTGGACTGCACACCTCTGCAGCTCGTCCATGTAGGTGGATGTGTTGTTGGCGTCGATTGAGGAATTTAATCCGAAGTCCTGTTCGTGGATCTGGAGGATGCAGGTCTCGAGGCGGTTGAGCATCTCTTGGAATAGGGAGGCGATGGAGTCGCAGGCGACTCCGTACATGGTACCGAGGGAGGGGGAGAGGACTTCGGAAGCGATGGATGGTAGTGTTGATGTCATGGAGATGAGGCGGGTGTGGATCTCCTGAAGGTGGTGACAGAGGCTGAAGTTCTTGAGCTGCTGTGGAGTTGCGGTGCCTGTCACTTGTTTGGCTTCAGGGCCTGTAGATATCTGTCATTGGGAACCAAAACAATTTCAGTTTGGGTTAAAGCAATAGAGCTTTCTTTTTGGAGACGCAACAGTAATAGCAATGTTGGCAGCAGATGTTGCAATCATTATGGACATCAACTTGCTGAAATAATTTTTTTTCTACGAATGGTATTTAAATATTATAGAGAAATCACATAAACGGCACATATGGAATGAGCACATCATTTTTAAGACTCGAAAAAAAAATGTAACCTAATGGATTTCAAAAAACAACAGTACATATGTATAGGAATTTCAGTTCTATTCATGACAAGTCCACCAATGCCTTCAGAGACTGGAATCCTTGTAAGCAGCTGCCATAACTAAACTTGTGACATTTTCTGCCTCCTAGCTCGCTGCCTTGTTTGTGCCAAATTGTTAAGATAAGTTCTGATACAACAGAATCAGGACTGTAATATATTCAATAGTTATCAATACATCAAGATATGATTCCAAGAGCTAGAGCTACTTGACCTTTCTTGTCTTCTAAAATAATCTATTATTCACCATCAATTCCCTTATTGGTAGCAGCCACCAGACAGTCATCCAATCTCCTGATGGCATGACACTTCAAAAAGGGCACAAAGCATTGTATCGAGTTATGAATCAGGCAGTATGGTTTTCCACAAAAACCCAAAGTTTTTGAGAATCCCACTAGCACAAATCAGAGCTAAACTTGTGAGGTTCTCATGGGACAAAACCCCACTAGATAGACAATAAGCAATTATTTGAAGCTCATCTAGTGTCAAAATTCTGCCATATATATCCATTGAAATTAAATTCTACAGACATTAAAAAATTGATACCATCCAGATGCCCCACGAATTTATTGATTTCAGATCCCCATCATTTACAAACGGAAAAAAAAATTCCCTGCCTCCCGCTTTATTCTTTTGTCCTCCACAGACAATAAATTGCATTCCTTTCAGTGATATGGCATACGAGTATATACAAAATGAAGAAAGTTCAAACATCCTCCCGACTCCAGATGTCCCCCCCCCCCCCCCCCCCCAACAAAAGTAGACCATACACCTAATTTTGGAAACATTAGCTATCATGACTCTAATATTCAGAAGCATAAATACAAGGGGTACACATACTGTACTATACTGGAAGCGATACAAGCAAGCAGATGCAAAAGTCAAAATCCTGACCAGACTGTCTACCAGAACATTTACTCTGAATTTCATTCATTCATTACCCACTGATGATCCAAAAGGCAATCTAGCAACCAGTTTAAGGCATCTAGGCCTTTGTTAACAATTTAGTTATGACGACGGCTATATGGCATGATACATATTACAAGAGATGTAAAATATGTTCAAAAAATATCATCAGAATAATTATTCCACATGAATACTGTGTGGGGTTGTATTTGGGATTGGGGTTGATACTGTGTAGGTGCTTCTTCTATTGTTTTCAAGGGGGACACACTTGTTATTGGTGATTAGAGACTAGGAGTTGGGATGTTCCTTTGGAGGGGATGTGTTTTTTGTATAGTTCTCCTCTACAAGAATACAATTTTAGTTGCTTCCCCTCCTTGTTTTGTATGCTTTAATTTGGGCATTTCACTCTTTCTTGATAGATACCATTATCCATAAAAAAAAAACGATTCCACATGGATAAAACTAAAATAAAATGATTTCTAGCATTTTCTAAGATTTTCCTACGTGCCAACCCAATTATGAATGTGTGATTATTATTTATTTTTTAAAAAAAGGTAAGTAGTAAAACCTTTAAGGAAGTGGCTTAAAAATGGAGAAATGAGGGAGATTGTAGATTCCTGTGAGATTGCTGTTAACTGATGTTTAGAAACCACTAGGAAACCCGAGCTGCATGCACAGAACAGGAGAAGATGAGGTCAGTTGGACAGAGGAGAGGGGTTCACGAGTCTAGCTGATAAGCGAAAGGAAAGGCTTATCACTGGTGGGTGCATGTCACTGAACCTGGTTCCATAGATTACCTAGAGGAATTTTATAGGAATTGTAAATATTGACTACCTCAGTTTTCTGTTCTTTATTTCTTTTTGGTGATTTTTATTTTTTTTAATTTTATTTGGAATTTTGGAGGACCAAGGGATTCAATTACAATGCTATGCGTACCTCGTCGTCAACTAGAAGAATTGAAGGAGAGAGAAGTGAAGAACACCACCAAACGTGGTATTTCTTAAAACTCTATTTTAAATTTGATAAGTAATGTGCCTCGGGTTTGATTGGTAATGTATTTTGGATTTGATCACACATGTCTATAACTTTCTTGTAGGTACACTCCCATAGCAAGTTTATTTCAAACAGATAAATAGAGTGAGAAAAAAAAGGAGAAAATGAATAAGATTAGTTACAAAAAAATGAAATAAACGAGGGATTTGATTAAGGGAAACAGACCATATTCAATGGGGTTGTGTTATAGAGGTGGAAGTCACTGCAAAAAAATGTGTAGGCAGAAATTCACCAAAAAAGAGTTGGTGATAGATATAAGAATAATAAAAGGTAAATAATGCTATGGAAGATATTCAATAGAAATTCGGGCAACTAATAATATAATCCCCAAAATTATAAAAGAAAAGGAGGGTATGTTGATGTTGATGCAGATAAATATCATATCCTCGTATTTAAATAGAAAGTAATGTTTAACATTTATTAAAGTCAATATTGTATAATACAGATGAACCCAGCTTCTTCAACTCCCTCAATTATTAACTCTCCAGCACCCAGTTCAATATATTATAGACTTAATATATCATCCTTTTTCAGGGAAAAATTATACATTGGCGAATAATAGTACCTGATATTCAGCTCTTTCAGCAAGAAGTATCAATGCTTTTCCAATCTCATGCAAGACCAGCAGTGTCAAATGCCCATGTGGTTTAACAGCTTCAATCTCTTCTTCAATACGAAATACAATCCTCGAGATCTGATCTTTTGAGGGAACACTTCTGCCGGACATAGGAAATACATTGTTAACCAGATCAGATAGACGACTCAAACACAGGGTCAAGAAAGCTGTCTGGAATGGATCAATGGCGGCAACCATCTGTTCTTTTCCCTCTGAAGTGAGAGCCGGGAGGACCCCTTTCACATCCGTCTCACGTGATATTCTCTCCAAAAGATTCTCAATCACGGAGAAGAGCTTTGGATACCCCAGAGTAAATACTTCTTTCACGAAACTTGACGCTGTGAAGGCTGACTTCATTTGGCTTGCAAAAGATTTTACAATGGCTTCCCAAACTCTATCTGTAAGCAGCGGATCACCCTCCTGCATGGATATATGTAATGTTTGATATCAGCAATTCAAAGCATAATAAAAATTCTGAAGCACTGCGATTAGCCAGGAGATTCCATCCAATTCAAAGAAAGGCCACATCAATAATGGCCCAAATAATCTATACTTATAAAAAGAGTGTTTGAACTTCTCACCACGGGCTAACAGGATAAAGTTGAGGCCACTTAAAAAAAAAAGAGACTATCAAAGGTTAAACTGTATGTCTGTATCTAATCTCTCCCCTCCAACACCTTCATATACTCAAGACCATCTGGGTGATGAGCTTTTTTATACTTCTATTTAGAATGATTCAGTCCAATAATAAGAGCTATATATCGATGACAATACATATTTTCCAGCAAAATTTAAACAATACACCGTCATATTTCAGAATTTCAATGCAAGAATGTTAAGTTTTTCCACGGATTCAGTATTTCTTCAATTCAACCCAATAACTCAAATATGTGACAGAGATGGCGACTTTGCATAACAATTATATAATCCAAATCCAGCATCTAGGCAGCCATATCACTATAACTTCAACCTACATTTCCATAGAAAACATTTTTCTACACACCCAGCAAGAAATAAACAAACAGTAATCTTCATTCCCAACCATATCTCATGATCATCAAACAATAACCAAATCAAAATTGAAACCCACTATGTTCACCAAGGAACCAAAGCAAACCAACCTGCCAAACCTCGTCGAGGAACAGCACGTGCGTGGTGGCGTCACGCTGCTTCGAGAGAACCCTCTGCAGGTGCCACGTCGCCTTCATCGCCGAGCAGATCTGGTCCATACAATTCCCCAGCCTACTCCACAGCCCTTCTTTCGCCCTCCCGCCCCCTCCGATCTGCGGCGTCCCACTCCGGTGGCCCCCACCAGGCCCGCCGCCCCCTCCCGATGACACCGCCTTCAGATCAAGCGCGGACCCCACGCTCTTCACCCCGAGTGACCTGAACCTGCTCACGAGCAAGTCCACGGTCGGTCCCAGCTCACCGAGATTGTAGAACACCTGGAGCCCCCTCGACAGGTGGCTCTGATCGAGCGCGTCCGGGTCCAGCCCCCGATCGACGGCCTTCATCGCCTCGGCCCGGATCCGTTCCCCGGTCTCGGCGACCCACGCCATCTCGGCATCGACGGCGTTGATCCCTTCCAGATCATGATCCCCGTGAATCGAAACGATCTCGCGGTGGATCGACGCCATCGTCGCGAGGTCGTCGGGGCGGCCCTTGTCGGAGAGGTCGCGGAGCTTCTTGCAGAGGCGGAGGAGTTTGGAGGATGCGTGGAGGAGGTCGGCGGCGGATCTGAGGTTGGAGAGGCGGAGGGAGGCGGATCGGACGGCGGAGCGGGGGTCGGAGAGGCCGGAGCGGGCGCGGCGGACGGAGGACTGGAGGGAGGAGACGGAGGAGCGGAGGGAAGAGAGGGCGGAGGAGGCGGAAGAGAGGGAGGAGAGGTGGTGGAGGAGGTCGGGGTGGCGGAGGGTGACCTCGGCGCGGAGGGCATGGTCGAGGCGGCGGATCCCGTCCTGGAGGGTCTCGGCGACGGCGGCGGCGGATCCGGAGGCAAGGGCGCGGGAGGAGAATGCGGCGGAGTCGAAGGAGGGGGAGAGGAAAGCGGAGAAAGTCGGGTCGGCAGAGAAGGAGTCGAGGGGGTAGGAGGTGGAGGTGGCGGTGGCGGTGGCGGAGGAAGGTTGATGGAGAGGCGGAGACGGTGACGGCGGAGCTAGGGATTTGTTATCTTTGAAGGTGGAGAGTCTCTGTAGTGGTGAGGGAGGGGGGAGGAGTTTAGGGGACGCCATTGATGGGCGGGGTGAGAATAACAGACCTTCGACGGTTTTTCTGTGACTACGGGGGTTCTTATAGTTATAGGTAGGGGGTCTCCACATGTCGGTGCTGGTAACTGACTTTATACGTGTCAGCACTCCCCTTTACTATATATAATGTCTTAGGGCTGTTTGGGTGGAGTAATAAGAGGGGAATAAATAAGAATATGCATGGAATTGGAAAAAAAAAATGTGATTGGGTGATGGAATAAAATGGTATTTGGATGCCGGAATAATAAAGAATAAAGGGGTATAGTAATCTCTCTTTATCCATAGAATTAGTTTATTCTAACAACAATCATAAGTGGGTCTCACATTTTTTTTAATTTTTTTATTTCATTTCAAATTACATGTCATCACCTCTAATGTATCAATAGGGCTCACATGTCAAATCAACTTTTTACACCTTATTCACATTTTATTTTTCATCAACCAAAGACTTCAACCTTTATTATCACATTTCTCAACTAGAATAACTGAAAACACAACCAAATATAAAATTACTTATTTCATTAATAAAATCAACAATTTCTGGAAGAGATATAAAGCCCAGAATAGCTTATGTCTCTATCCAAACAGGTCATTATAATATGTCTCAATAGTTTTATAACTTGATTTAGATATGGATTGAAAAATTAATAAATCGATCTAAGATGATTTAGATATAGTTTTACTTTTAAAAAAATCGAATTAACGAATCGAACCGAATTAAATTTAAAAACTTGACTATTCATAATTAATATTCATTTATATTATTTTTTTTAATATTAAAATTTATATTGTTGTTATACCATTGATATTCATAAATAAATTAATATATTAATTTATACCATCAATCTTAGCATATTGATATATTTATGTAAAGTTGTAAACCAATCTTTGAAAAAACTCTAATCAACAAAAATCGATAGGAATAAAACAAAAAATTGGGTATATACATTTTTTTTAACAGTTCAGTTTGATTCGGTTTAGTTCAGGTTAACCAAGTTCTGTTCGATTTTGGGTTTTCAATTTCAGTTTAATTCGTTTTTCATATTACATAGGAATATAATTTGATTCCATTTGAGTTTTCTAAAAACCGAACCAAAATGACTAAATCGCACCTTAGTTCATACATTTGAATTAGACTCCATATGTAACTTTGAGGGGGTGATTACGTGCGGCGAATGACGGTGCGCCGTCGATCATGGGTTCATTGCATCCGACGGTCGGATTAACATCGACCGTCGGATGCGATGGACCCGTGATCGGACGGCCCATGTCGCGGCCACACCCGCCGTTTACCGCACCTAATTGCTTCACACTTTTTATAATATATATGAGGGCTGTATTTTTTATTTTGGTTTTTGAGAAAGACAGCTCCCATTTTATGCTAGAATGGAATACAATGAAGTAATATTTTTTTTATATATTGAATATGGTGGAGTTGGAACTGCTTTTCAAAATAATTATAATTATTATGCACATTTGTTATCTAAAACTAATATATGTTTGTTTTCTTGAGAAGACATTGAGGGCAGCTCAACGTGCAATCTTTGCATTATTCTAACTTTAACTTTGCATATTGTTGAGATAATTTGTAGTTCAAGCTTATTCTATCTGATCATTTCTTTTTCTCTATGCCATTCTTTATTCTAAACAAATGAATTTGTATATATATATATATATATATATATATATGAAGAATGATACTGTGCGGCGTGTGGTCGCGTGCGGCGTCGATCACGGAGCGTCGATCACGGGTCCATCGCATCAGACGGTCGGGTGCGATTCACATCGACCGTTGGATGCGATAGACCCGCGATCGGACGACGCACGTCGAATCCGCACCGTGCGGTCCGCCGCACGCTATCACTCGGGTATATATATATATATTCTACAAATCATTTTTTTTTTTTTGATAGCATGGCCTTCCAAGGCTAGAAGAAATTGCCATTAGATGCAATGCAACTACAATAAAACTCTTGCCACTCCAATCTTCTCAAATCAAAGTGTTGATATTCATTTATATACGGTGGAGGATAAGTCAAGTGGATATGTTTGAAAATACGTTAAAATAAGATTTTGAATAAAGTGACTTAAATAGACTTTAATTTATAAAAAAACTCATTTTATGCGCTTTTTAAAAAACTTCGTTTGGTAACATATTTGAACTTTCTATCTAATTAAAAAGTAGAATCAACTTCCAATAGTGTTCCAATGTCCAACCTAACATGTTTAGCAAACAACCAATAAAAATCCAAACGCGTTAAGATTCCAAACCCAAAAAAAAAAACAGCTTCTCATAGACTTTTGATATCCAATAAGCCAAGCTGTTTTTGGATGACTATTGACAAGAACAACAAATTAATTTCCAAGTGTTCAAAGAAATAGAATTAAAACACACAACAAAGCTCAATCTTTACTTCTTCTTCCCTGCTTTTCCTTCCTTTCTCCTCACCACCTCGTCGGCATACTTGACTCCCTTCCCCTTGTACGGCTCCGGTGGCCTCCACTTCCTTATCGAGGCGGCAAACTGGCCGATGGAGCTTTTGTCATACCCAGTGACAGAGATCCTCGTGTTGTCCTCCACCTTAACCTGTACACCTTCCGGGATGGTCATCCTCACTGGGTGTGAGAATCCGAGGTTGAGTACCAGGTCTTTGCCCTCCAGCATTGCACGATATCCGACACCAATTAATTGGAGCTTCTTTTCGAAGCCTTTGGACACACCCACCACCATGTTATCTGTGAGGGTTCTGTAAAGACGATGAAAGCGAGAGTATGTGAGTTTACAAAAAGAATAATAGCGACCTTGTGATCTTGGTAAGCGTGTGTTTTTTCATAGCTAGGTAACTGTTTTATTTTTATTTTCACTAAGCAAGAGTAAGACTTAAAACCAAATACTCTTAGCTGAAGTGGGTTACCTCTGCCGCAAGACGTGGTTCAGTAATCTTTTTTTTATATATAATATTTTTCATCATTCATTTTAAAGAATTCATAATTTCATCAAAGAGATGAAATTATCAAGGCATAAACACAATTCGTTGTTTATCCCCTAATCCAACAAATTGAACTATGAACACGATCAAAGGCCAGCTAAGAGACACAAATTAAATGGCAATAATATGCACCGTCTTGTAATAGAGCACTGGGGATAGAGGGGAAGAACTAACCTGAAAAGCCCATGCATTTGGTTGGCTTTTCTGGTTTCAACAGCCTTGGAGACTTTTAGGATTCCAGACTCATCCCTCTCGAGCTTCACTTCACGTGGATAAGTCAATGAGAGCTCTCCGAGGGGACCCTTCACTTTCAAATCCTGTCCCTCCAACACGATAGTCACATTGGATGGCACTTCAATCGGCTTTTTACCAATCCTTGACTCTTTACACTCCACAGTCTTGCTCAAGTAATTGATCTTAGTGATAGGAGAACTGGTGACACAGATCTTCCTTGTCTCGCCCAGAAAGCTGGATCTCAAATGGCTGAAAACCCAAAATTTTTTTTTTTAAAAAAGATTAAATTCAAGTTAACTGAACTTCTGACAAAGAATATCCCAAAAGGAAGATAAATTTGTGAGGCCAAGTTCTTTCACACCTCAAGTTATTTTAAGAATAGTGCCCTGCAAATTTGTGATGCCAAGTTCTTTCACACCTCAAGTTATTTTAAGAATAATGCCCTGCAAATTTGCAGGACAGTATAGTCTAGTGCAAATTTTTCAGGTCAACAGTGGAAAAATAACATAACAAAATTAATGGAAACACTCAGAAAAAAACAAATGAAGTTAATGGAAACACCAAAAACTAGAAGAACTGAAAAAAATAACACTATGGATAGAACCCCTTGTTCATGTTTTATCTATTGAGAACTTAGATTTGTCCAATAACAACAGAAGTTCAGCATATTGAGCATACTTTAATTTCGTAGTTCAGATGTTGACCAATCTGAACTTACAATATAAAGTTCCAATGATATATAAACAAGCAACGGAACACTTGTAGATGATATTCTCACTACTCACACTTCTAGATTCAATGATACTATCCTAGACAGAATGATAAGATTGTAAAGAAGGATTCCTTAAACACATTTCATAGTTATATCAAATACAGAGGTCACTATGAATAAAAACTTGATACACTATACCACTATAGATAAGATAGGGAAGTGCCAACCAAATTAATGAGCAAGCAAGGAATTAGATTCATACAAGCATTGTTATAAAGTTCTCAAACAAATTCTGAATGTTTTCGGAAAAGTTCTTTGATTGGTACCTCCTGTACCCATCGGCCAAACAAACTTTTGTTCATCAACTGTGCATTTAGTACATTCAAGCTGGGTACTTATTCAGATAGTACCAAAAAAACTAATATTAAATGTCATCCTTGGATCTCCCCTTCACACTCAGCTTCAAATATTTTAAGCGTATTTTTTCATACTGATGCCCATAATACATCTAGAAAATGGTCTTATAGTCTCATTATCTCCATACTTCTATCCCATATCATTCACAAACGTACATTTCCCTCACCAAACAAAACCATTACCGACTATACGTTGTACATGAACTTTATAACCACGCAAGAAATGTGCTCACTTAAAATCTCAAAAAGGGTGATCAACCTGAGCAATCAAAACATATAAAACACCCAATTCAGACTGTTCTAACCAAGCCCCAGATCCAAAATTCGGAAACACATCACTCTCACAGCCATTTCAGATGCAAATATCATTATTGCTTCAAGACCAAAAAATTTTATATTCAATAACCAAACAAACAAAAGACCCACTTCAAAAGACACAACAAACAAGAAGAATGAACAACTCAACCACTCCAAATCCCCGAATTGACATGTCCTTTTAAAAACCCATACCACAAATCATCACTTCTTTCTAGTTTTTCCATCCAAAATGAATGGGCTTGCTTTCAACTTCATTTTTTTTTCATTGTTTCCTATTCTGGATTTCCATTAAAAACCTCAATACACTATAAACACTTCTTGTTTTTCTTGGAAAAACTGAAAAAAAAGGGATCTTGAAAACGTGAAACCTCACCAGAAATTGAAGGGAGGGGCGAGTGAAGCCATCTCTGCAAACACAGAAGGCTCTCCTTCTTCACCAGTGGCTTTTGTTATTTTTGGGGGGTCGGTCTGTTTTTCTATCCGAGCTCGGATTGGGTTATGAAATGACTGTTATGATGTTATCCTTGTGGTTCAGTGGAATGACTGGAGTGCCCTTGCCACTCTGGGCGTTTTTTTGTGGAGATCGAACAGTGACTCTACGATCTCGATCAACCGTCAAGCTTTGATGGAATTCTGAGTCGATTCACATTCAGCGGATCTGAAACGTGTGTTGTTTGTAAGGGTGTAATTCGGATGGGCTGGGTCGGGTTGAATGCATGTCCAAGTTCAACCCACGATGCACAGAGTCCAACCCGAATTCAAGCCCAAACCTGATCTCAACCCGAAGGGTGCAACTTGAACCCGACCTCAACCCGTGGATTGGTGATAGTCATTGATGGTCGACGGTTCACGAATTGTGTGATGAGGGCTGAGCTCTTTCACTGAATGGTGAAAGAGAGAGTTCATTAGGATTAGGGGTTAGGTTTAGGTTGTAATGAATGGTTGTAATGTTATTTTGATAAGTGGATGGTCCAGATTTGTTATTAAATGGTCAAAATTTGATAAGGAATGGATAGTCCAGATTTGTTATTAAAGTTTTGGTTGTAATGAATGGTCGGGTTATTATTATTTTGATAAGTATGCGGATGACCCTTTTTTTCTTAAATCATTTACCTCATCTAATAAGATATATGATATTATAAAATATGAAACATTTATTCTAATGAATTGATTGATATTATTTATAGAAAATGTGAAAAAATATCAACGAGTTATATACTTCATAATTCATTACAATAATGTTTTTTAAGCTTAAAAAATATAAGCCTCATTAGTCATCACAAGCCTCATGAGTTTGTATATGTACAATTCCCACCGTACTCCTGTGTGGTTTTTTTTTTTACTTCTTGTTAATTGTGTTGAAAAAATCATTTTAAACCAAGAGAGGATTAGAAAAAACATATCAGTTTGGTGGAAGCGAGCAGAGACGCTCTGTCCTCGGTGAATAAGGCCCCCTCACGCACAGGGTTGACGGCTCCTACCACTGAGAGATACGACCACCAGGGTTATGCCTCCTCGGGGTGCGAGCTTCGAGGAGACCACAACCGACCAATCAAGAAACTCACACGCATGCGGGCCAAGCCCGAGCCCACGGAAGGGCCCAGTTGGCCCGTGGAGAGGGATTTCCACCCCCCCCCCCTTCGCGCGCATGCGGGCGCGCCCATATGTGGCCCGCAACCCGACCCGACCCGGCCCGACTCGTGCGCAGGCGCGACGTGCGAGCGCGCACGCCCGGTTAACTAGTTTTTTCCACCAGAAATCCAAGCCCACGGGTTAATGGGCTGGGCCTCGTGTGCGCGCGCGTAGGGGTGAGGCCCAACAAGTCTCAATAAAGGATTGGTGTGTCCCAATGTATAAGGTGAAAGAAACAAGTGGATATAACCGATGTGGGACTAAATAGTTGGAAAGGAAAATGGGTATACCCAATTTTTGGTCAAACCATGGAATGAGCCATATAAATGGGCCCAATACTAACAAATTGATCTCCACGGATAGTCACTATTCTTATTTATTCCATATTTGTAACCGTGACATTTATTTCCATGTTTTTTTTTCAATTCCTTCCATGTGTCCTTCATACAAATTGATATTCCACCAATTGAAGAATTTTATATGTAGTCGAAACACCAAAGAGCCAATCGTAATAAGTTTTTTTTATTTTTTTTAATTACTTCCAATTAATTTGTTTATACACATTGTTATTCCAACAATTGAATCGTGTATATGTTATAATGTGAATAGCATATTCATTTTTTTTAAAGGATTGTCAGCCACTGCTTTGTGTTCGATCAATTTGATTTTATTTGTTTGTGCCTTTAGGCGGTTTATGTTTTTTTTTTATTTAAGTTAAGTTATATTCCAAATATATTTGAATTTTATATGTTCTCTCCTTCCTTTTTTATTTGTGTTTATACACAATGTTTGTTTTTCTTTGAAATTCAGTACCAATAAATAAATCACACATGATGGAACTTTTCAGTGATATTTAAATTTTGGAGCCCAGATATCACAACTAATAAAAAAGACACAATGATGTATGAAACATACAGCTTGGGGGGGGGGGGGGGGGGGGGTTAAATCAGGTGAATTTTCCATTATAAGAGGATCAGGTGACATGTTGTCTTGCTTGATTGTTGTTAAGAGTAAATTGGTTTACCTAAATCTTGCTTAACCCTTTTGACTACCCCTACATTCATGATTTATATACATCAAAAATGATAAATTTCCAAATGTTTTGTATTTTTGTAAGACACCATTTTATTCTTCATTAAACTATGGCTTCATACATGGGTATCAATATATAGGTGTTGCTATACTTAGCCCATAGTTTTTGATTGAGTATATGATTTCTTCAATCAAGTAGATATTAGATTATGCAAGTATACACTCAAATAAAATAAAATAAAATAAAATAAAATAAAAGAGATTATGCATTCAATTTATTTGAATTTTTTTTTTGTGAATTTAAGAATTTCATTTGACAAGCAGGAATGATCTTCCCTAATATTTTTTTGAATTTAATTATTTTGTGTTTAGATTGTGTTCAACAAAGAAAATGTTTACACTTCACTTTTGCAAGCACAGCAAGTTTTGAGTTTTTTTTCCCTTCAAAAGAGAAATACAATACATAACTATCACCAGTCCAAAACACAAGCTATTATTCCAAGCATGCTCTAATATTCCTGATGGGATCTAAATGACCCCTTACAATACTAGAAATCCATCTATCTTGCAATCCAAAAGAGTGTCGGGTAATTTGTTTTTGACGTGCTGTTCGAGCAAGAGCATCTGCCAGTTCTATTAAATCTCGAGTAACCTTCATCATACGAAAGATGAAGCCCTCCTGGTTCATTTTCCTTAATAGCTCCCCAATATAGTTCAGGTGAATAGGCAACACCTCTGCAGATGAAATTAACGAGATCAAAGAGGCCGAATAAGAGCAAATACATATTGCTCGAGCACCAATTTGCTGGGTCATTTAGAGACCTATAAAAATAGCCTCTACCTCTTCCATAAAAGCACTTCTCCATGGCCAACCTGCACAGCCCGCTGCCAAGACAGCAAAAGGATCCGGTCTAACAAGTATGTAACCAGAACCAGCCATTCTTGTAGTTGGATTTGCACTACCATCAGAGAATAACCATACCCATTCTTGGGCTCGAGGCTTACATACCTGGTTTTGCCTACTCTGAAGAGGGACAGATGTACACCATATAAAGTCTTGAAACAAAGTTGATGGGCTGCATTTGTATTGTCCAAGCTCCTGGACATGGCACATCACCCAATAAAGAATTCTTGTTGGGGGCTCCAACACTCCATTATATGCCAGTGTATTTCTACTTTTTCATATGTGCCAAAGGGTCATGGTAAAGAACATCAGTCTATTTCTTTTGAGTACACCACGGCCCCAATCTGACAAAGACAAAAGTTCCATCCATGAAAAAAATTACCGTACCTGTGTCGGAGGTTTAAAAGGATCTGGTCCAAGACTCCAACATCGAACTGCATAATCACACCGCATGAGAATATGAATTGCTGTTTCTGCTGATTGATGGCATATCGGACATAGCATCTCTACATGCAAGCCAAGTCCATTCAAGGTATTCCTTGTAGGCAACCGATCTAATAGTAATTGCCATACAAAGGTCTTCACTCTAGGAAAAATAGGAAGTCGCCAAACAATCTTCCAAATATCCTGGTTTCCATTATCCGTTATAGGTAGGAGACTGTGGTAAATGTTTTTCAAACATGGAGAGCCTGATGGTTCATCACCCCATATCCACTTTATTGAATTACTATGGGGTATCGGGTGTGAGGTGATTTGTTGTACCCAATATTCCGGGAGAAGTCAGACTAGTGTTTCCGTATTCCACCCATGTTGTTGAACACAATTCGCCACAATATAATTTAATCGGGCTTGATCCATATTAATAAAGGTGGGAATTCGAGACAGTGGTACAGTCCATAACCACGAATCTTGAATTACATCCACCATAGATAAGTCTTCCGAAATCTTTCGGCAATGTAATCTAGTAATATGCATGGCTTTCTTTAGACATTTCCAATGCATCGAAACTGAAGAATTTTTTGGTAACTCCCATGGATTACCATTCCACCTGTATTTGATCTGAATAACTTGACTCCACAACGATTTTGGGTCTTGGAGGAGCTGAAATGCCCTTTTAATTGCTACTGCATTCCGAAGAATGACCATCTGATATAAACCCAGCCCGCCCTCCTTAGTCGATCATATTACTTTAACCTAAGCCTGTCAACGGGTCGGGTCCGGGCCGGGTCGGGGTGGACCCGGGCTTGGGTCCGCAGGACCCGGGTCCTGGGTGAGACCCGGCGGACCCAGCCAAATGAGGACCTGGGTCCAGACCCGGCGGACCCGGGTCGGATTCGGGTCGACCCGAGCAGACTGCTGACCCTAAACCCAACCCCGTTTTCAAGGTCCCCCAACACATCGTCCCTCCTCCTGAAGAAGTCCTCGTCCGAGCTCAAGCCTTCGCTGCACTACTTGTATATGAGGGTAGTGTCGAGCGTACAGATAAAGGATGGGTCGCTCTCGTAGCGGAGGTAGCACCCTTCGAGTTGGATGGTCGCGCCGAGGGCGTCGGGGAGCAGAGGAGGGAGAGTTGGGCTATGGCGATGGCGCTGCTAATGCAGTTGAAGCACTCAGGATCCGGGAGGTTGCCGCCGCATTGGTGCCCACGTCTAGGAACAAAGACGAATGAACCTGGTTTTTGAAAGGCCGAAGTGGGGTTAGGAGTTGGAGGAGAAGGTGTTGTAGGTGGATTGGGAGGGGAGAACGAGATGAGAGAGGGGAGAACGACTTTTCATTTAGGGTTGGAATGAAAAAAAGGGTAAAGACTAGTCATTAGTCATGGGCCCTGGATGGCTAGATCTAGAGGCCAAATGGGCTGGGTAATGGTTGGGTTACTCATGGGCCCAATAAAATAGAAAGTTAAAAATACTAGTCAGTAGTCATTGCTTATTAGTTAAACTTATTACCCATCATTTTTTTTACACAGAGGCCAAATGGGGCGGGTCCATAGGACCGGGTCGGGGTAGACCCGGACCCGCCCCATTTTAAGGTTCGGGTCCTTCGGGTCGGGTATTTGACGCCTTTTATCGGGTCGGGACTGGGTCGACCCGCGACCCGTTGACAGGCCTACTTTAACCCATGGGACATGGTGAATACTTTTGGACTGTCTCCCATTGTTCCATAAAAATTGTCGAGCCAAGGCATCCATTTTCTCCACCACCCATCAGGAACCCAAGTTACATGAAACAAGTATATTGGCAAAGTCTGAATAATAGATTTCAAAATAGTTGCTCTGCCAGCCAAAGAAAGATATCTCGTCATCCACGGTTGTAACCGATGCAACATAGAATCTAACACCTTCTGAAACACCATTCTAGGCGGTCGACATCCATATAATTGCAAACCCAGATAACGACCTCCATCTGGAATAGCTCTCATCCTCAAGATGCTTGTTAACCATCGTCGCACACGGTGTGGAGTGTGTGGAGAAAAGGAAATAGTTGATTTTTCCATATTAATCTTCAAGCCAGTGATTTCTCCAAATTCAACAAGAATCCTCCGAATGACTTGACATTGTGACGACTGTGCAGATGTAACCATGATTAAATCATCTGCAAATAGAAGGTGCGAAATGTTATTAGCATGTGCGCTACCATGGCAGCGGGAATCAGGAGAATACCCCCACAGTACTCCTCGCTCCTCTTCTCTACGACATGTGGCTAACAAAATCTCTGCGACAAGTACAAACAAGTACGGTGAGAGTGGATCACCCTGACGGAGTCCCCTTTTCTGACAAAACCACCTCGTTGGAGAACCATTAACAAGGACTGCAGTACGACCGTAGGTCACACAGGTCTTAATCCACTCAATCCATATCGCAAGAAACTTGAAATAATTGAGAATCTGGAATAATGCTTCCCAACGGACTGAGTCATATGCTTTAGCCAAATCTAGCTTCAACATCATAAGAGCAGCCTTGCCTTTCCGCCTCCTCATCGAATGGGTCATTTCTTGTGCTATAGCAACATGATCATATATACGACGCCCCGGAATAAAGGCCGCTTGATTAGCACATACAAGCTGAGGAAATATGGCCTTCAAGCGGTTAACAAGAATCTTCATAATGAGTTTGTAAGAAACATTACATAGACTAATAGGTCTGTAGTCCTTCACCGTCGTAGGATGTTGAACTTTAGGGATGAGGACTAAGTGACAATCTAACCAACCCTCCGGTAACCTAGCAGTACGAAAGAATTCCTAGATACTATCAACCATAGAATCCTTCATCCATGGCCAAAAGGTCCTATAAAACTCCACTGGAAAACCATCCAGTCCAGGAGCTTTATTAGTCGGCATTTGTTTAAGTGCACGTTCAACCTCTGTTTCAGTAAGTGGGGCTATAAGCTGCCCAGTCATTTGTGAAGACACAGTTTGAATCCTAAGCATTGGATCCAATTGTAGTACTCCGGCTGTAGAATGTCCCCATTGATATTCAAAATAATTCACTATATGTTCCCTAATGGCAGTAGGGTCCTGGAGTATTCCTCCATCCTCCCTTCGGAGATGCACAATATAGTTACGAGAACGACGTTGTTGAGTAGCTGCATGGAAGAAATTGGTATTATGATCACCATCCTTGATCCATTGAATTTGAGCCCTTTGAGCCCAAAAAATCTCTGTCTGACGCTCAAAGGTCATTACTTTATTCATGGTTGCTCTAACCATGGCTTGTACATGTGGACAATTTGGATACATCTCCTCTTGGTGTAACCAATGTATATATTTTGCTTGGGTTTGCTGAACCTTTTGTAGTATATTACCCACACAAATCCGATTCCAGTGGCATAGAGCCTGTTTAATAGAGTTCAGTCATGCGGAGACTTTACGCTGAGGTTGAATGATATTCTGCTTTTGCCATGCCTGCACCACTATCTCTTGAAACTCAGGATACTGGAACCAAAATCTTTCAACCCGCAAAGGCTTGCATCCTCCAGGAGGTAGAGGACATAAATCAACATATAATGGAGCATGATCAGAAGCTATTCGAGGAAGGATTTGAACAGCAGTAGTAGGATATATATCCATCCATTGTGGATTAACAAAGCTTCTGTCTAAAACTTCTCATACCCTGCCTCGGTCCTGCCTGTTATTACACCAAGTAAACTTCACACCTGTCATATGTAATTTGTTCAAATTGTTCAATGCAGCCCATTGTCTGAATTCTTCCACATCTGGGGACACTCTGAAGGGAATTCCTCCCCGCTTATCTTCCTCCCTCATAAGAGTATTAAAATCCCCCGCCAGCATAAGGGGAAGACCTGTTTGTATAATATTTGTAGTCTCATCCCAAAGAGTCTTCCTTGCTATAGGGTCAGTGCTACCATATATACCTACAACCACCCAAGGAACCTCTTCGGTACCATGTATAATAGCATATAAAGCTTGTTCACAGCCAGATCTGAGTGAGCACCATTGAGAAGGTCCTGTACAGCAAAAGATAATCCCTCCCAAATGGCCATGACCAGCAATTCCTCCACAAACAAAATTCATGCCCAGCTTACGGCAAAAAATAGAAAATTGAGCATGCTAGATGTATGATTCAATCAAGATCAAAGCATCCGGATGGTAACGGCGTACTAGATATCTACAATGCCGGATTACCTCGCCGCGTTAGGCACCTCGACAATTCCAAAATATAAAACGCATATGCACAATCAATTAGTGGTTTTATGTCCCTCTTCTGGTGGGGACAGTACCACAACATCCTTAGACGAATGTGCGCTAGAAGGAATTGATTTACCTCCACGACCCCGTCCTCTATTTCCATCACGTTGGGATTTAGAACTGCCTCCCTCCACTTTGAGGTGCTCTTCCGCTCCAAACTGGAATGCATCCACAAATTGATGTTGGGTTAAAGTAATTGTAGATGTCTCAAAATTATCCTCCTGATGCATCCATTTCTGAGAAGTATTTGATAAGGCTTTCTCCACCAATACCAAAGCTCGGCAGGCTTGATCATCTGGGGCTACAGGCTCCGCACATTCCATGGCTGTAGCCGTAATAAGTTGATGCTCAACGGGTTTTGGCTCTTTTGGAGCCTGAACAACCTTATTATTATTTATATTAGCAATCCCAGTAGTCAAAATTTGAGTTTGAGTAGGTTGTTGGACTCTAACCACTTTGGGTTTAACCATTGATTGTGGATGATCCTGGATCCGAGAAGATCCCTCATTCTCCTGATCTACAACCATCTTACCCTTAGTGTCCAATTTTTGTGAACTACCATTTGGTCTACCATTGCCACTTTGAGCTTTTGTTTCTTGCATACTTGCCGTTGACGCTTCGCTTCTTGGATCTCTAGTTGGTTGGGGTTGAGCCATTTGACGATTTACTGCAGATCCAAGTCCGGATCCTACTGGTGCAAGGGTGGCAACTCCAAGATTAGAAAAGCCCTCTATCATCGATCGCCGTCGGCGCCGCATTGGTTGAACTGTCTACCACGGCCCGTAAGGCAAGGGCTCCTTCATAGTCTCTAAAGATCTTGTAGAATCACCCGAGTGATTGTCAGGCCGCTGAGTAGATGCTTTAGTTCTATCAATATTCTGAGAGGAGGAGGACTCATTCGTATTTGTCCCACGGTCAGGACAATGATCCTGCTTATGTGTAACCCGTTCACATTGAAAACAAACTAAAGGCAATCTCTCATAGACAAACATCTTCCATCTGTGATTGGTGCCCATCATAATACCTAGACATAAAGGTTGTCTTAAATCTACCTCCACTAATGCTATGGCATAACGACATCGGCCATTCTCGTCCGCCTTTGTCTCAACTCAAATTGGAGATCCTGCAAAGGCAGCCCATCTACACAGCATCCCAATAATCTAACGGTAAATTCAGAAAATGAATCCACACTAGAGTAAGTTCAAAGGATGCTGTGGATGGATCAAAATCCTCTTTCCATTTTTGCAAGCTGAGGAGATGGTCATTAATGACCCATGTCCCCCCATCAAAACAGAAACCATATCTTCTTGTGTTTCAAAATTAAACACATAGAAACCATTGGATAAGTCTCCAACAAAATAAGAGTTAGATACAGGCCACAGATTAGCCAGTCGACGTCGAAGATAGTTCACCTCCAACCGCGGTCCAATAAATTTACCATACAAAGTAAAAGCCCATTTCTGGCGATTGAGGCGTATTCGATCAGCATCAGGTATGTACAGCCGTTCTTCCGATTGTTGTAGTTTCTGTAGAACTTCTGGAGGGACGGTATAAGACATTGTGGTATTAGAGTAGGGTGTTAGGGATTCCCTGAGAACTGAAGCCCAAGATTTAGGGCAGTCTGTGGTTGTTGAATGAAGTGTTGCTCCCCGCTGTTGTTGAGAAAGTCCGGCATTAGGCGACTGAATCCCTGGTTTTGAGGGATTTTCCCGTCCTATTGCCGGAGCCGCTCACGAAGAAGAAAGGGGTTGTGCAGAGAACCGAACCATCGAGAAAGGTTAATGTTTGTGAAGTATACACTCACATAAATTGAAACATCAATTGAATGCATAACTTTTCATATATTTCTCAATGCAGTGAATACTCACCTAACATTGTATAAATTGTATACTTACATGTTGAGTTAAATATGTTACAAATCTATATCTTTTTTTTTAGAAATAAAAAAACATAGAACTTCCTATTAGCATTTATTTTTCAAAGTGAGGTTACAAATTTAAATTAAGAATGAAAAAAAATAGAAAAGAATCAACATGAAGTACGCACCACCCCTCCCACAATAGGAGGTTAGCAGGGAAGGGGTAGGAGGTTAGGAGGGAAAGGATGCTTGTAGATGCAGTATCTACCTCTCCCTCCCCTTTCCCCCAAGCCAATGGAAGCAGGCAATTCCGTTATCACAATTGTATCACTATTAACCCGAATTCCCCTTGCGCCGACAATGTCACAACCCCAATTACTAATATACAATAAAAACATTTCTCAAATGTTTTTCACGTAAACCCGAGATCTCTTAAAAATGGCATTATTTGCATCCTTCAAATCAACAATGTAATAGTAACATGTAGTTGTCACCGACGACACTATAGTTCCTCGATGTTAGTGAATGGCGCTTAATACATCTTTAATTTACAAAAAAATGACATGTCCAATCTCCAGTATAGTCCCATCTATAGTCCACACTATTTTTTCGTTTTTAAATCACACTTTTCCGTTGAAATACATGCTATTATACAAAATAAAGTATACATTGAGATCCGTTGATGCGAGATTGAAACGCTAAGATTCTTAAAATCTTGTGTTTCAAACTCGACTTTTGAAAAACTATGTACTATTAGATTTTCAACCACAATATTTTTTTTATCTAAAAAAATGATGGTTTGAAAAGATAAACGCTAAAAATGTGTTCAGATTTGAGTTTGAGAATATTTAGCTTTTTTAAACACATAATCAATCTAAACTCATCATATCCAAACGGACACTTCATGTATTATGATTGTGCATACTGTATGCATAGTTGTAAATAAGACTGGAAAGAAGAAAAAAAAACTTGAGACAATTTTTTTTTTTTTAAAAGAAACATATTTTTCCAAACACCATCTTCATTCAAACGCACCCAGTTCAGTCTACTGAAAATCAAGCAATGTTTGAAGTCAAGAATCCAATATAAATAAAACCCACAACAACAAACAACAAAATAAGCTCAATCAATCCTCCTTTGGACTACCATCATCAATGGAGGAAGAGCAATAGCAAGAGACGAGCCCTCTCAGCACAGCCAAAACGGACACAAACATGAACGGCAAGTACACCATCATCAACTCCTTCGTCCCTCTCCCCGACATCACCAGCTCCCCCACTATCGCCGCCTACAACATCAACAACAACATCAACAAAACCCTAATTTCAGCACAACAAGCGTGAAGCAATCACTCACCATTCCGCTCGCCGTGGACGCGCCGTACAACAAACACGAGGTGGGGTACCACCGGCAACGACGACGCCGACGCCCGGCGGTGACGGCGTAGGCGTTGGCGACGGCGAGGGGCCACTGGACGGCGATCTCGAGCCAGACAAGGCCGATGAAGAACCCGGGATGGTCTCTCATCAGGTAGTCGCCGTTGGTGTCGGCGTACCAGGATTTCAGGTCGGAGAGGAACCGGGGGAAGAGGCAGCCGGGGAGGACGGTCTGGGCGTCGATGAGAGGGGCGGCGACGGCGATGAGGAGGAAGAATGGCGTGAGGACGGCGTCGGCGGCGGAGCAGAAGGCGGCGATCGGCCGAGGAGTCGCCATTATCGACGGCCGAGGAGATCCCCTATTCGGTGTTTTGTTGTTGAATGAGATTTGAGTGTCTAGGGTGACCTCCCGCTGAGAATAGAAAAAGATATTCCGACCTCTTGCATATAACCCGGTTGACAATTATTTGGTAGATAATTATTTCAGTATAAATAAAAGATAAAGATTAAATCATTTTTTTTTTTGTTTAATCGGTTTTTAGTTATTCACATTTAAAATTTTAATAATAATTTTTTGAGGGAATTGTTCAGATGTCCTTTGACCAGGGGTTTAATTTTTTATTTTGCCCTTGGAATTTTTATTTTTTATTTACTCCTAAAATCTAATTCTATTTTTTTTTGCTCTTGACCAGTGCCACGATTTTCATCCATATATTAATATTATATTTCTGTAATTGATAGTTAAATATATGTAATTGGTTGAAACATTTCTGTAATTTATATCATTGGTTTTGTTCCATATATGATATTACATATTTTTTTGTAAATTATAGTTTTTGTAATTTTTATTGTAATTGTTATAAGAATGATAGATGATGTATATTATTTGTAAATGGTAGATTATGTCATTGGATATTACATTTGTAGTTTTTATTGTAGTTGTTATATAAATGTTAGTTTCTATAATTGTTTAATACATGGATCAAGAAATAATTCTACTAAAATATTATAATTGTTCATAAATTTATTTAAGTGTTTGACTGTTTGTTGTATTTTTTATGTTGCTTGGAAAGTCCATTTTTCGTTATGAAATACATTGAATTTCTAGTTCAATGATATTTCAGTGAGTTTCATTTCATCCAAAAGGAAATGAAGAGGATTAAGGGGGAGACTACAACTGATCATTAAAATATAAAGAAAACATCATAATTTAAACAATTGATGTATCTATTTTAATGAAATTTTAGGATTGTATCTATAACAATTTTGCGTACATTGAATGCACTTACAGATGATATTGTAATGACATTGAAAATGTATATTTTATGTTTAAACATATTTGCGTATTTTAACATTTTTTGTAGACAATTATTAAATATCTGTAAGTATTTGTATAATTTCTGTATGTATCACATTATATTTCTGTATTTAACTGTCTGGAAGGGGTAGTTCGGGTATCACATATAAATTATAGAAATGTAATAATCAATTACATATATTTAACAATCAATTATAGAAATGTAATATTAATATACGGATGAGAATCGTGGCACTGGTCAGGGGTAAGAAAAAAATAGGACCAGATTTCAGGAGTAAATAAAAAATAAAAATAATCCAGTGGCAAAAAAAAAAAAAAAATTAAACCCCTGATCAAAGGGCATCTGAACAATTCCCTCTAATTTTTTTGTTATTTGGTTGATAATGAATAAGTTGTGAATAAAGATTTATAAAAAAGAAAAAAATCCATATAACCCCTTGTAATTTGGCCTAAATCCATATAATCCCCTGTAATCACACCTCTATATCCATAAAACCCCCTCCGTCTCCGTCTGCCTTCCGTCCATCTAGTTAACGGCAATAAAAATTGCAGTGGGTTCTATGGATTTAGGCCAGATTATAGGGGGTCATATGGATTTTTCCCTTTTTGGTTTTTTTTTTTAATTTCTCTACATGTGGGTTTAAAAATTGAGTTATTTAACATTTACTTTTGAATTTTTTTAAAGATACCATGCATATTTAATTTTAATAAAAAAAAATTATTCAAATCATAAATACATACAAGATTACCCACCAAAGAGATAGAAGTAAAAGAGATTTATACTCTTTATCTCTTGATATTTCAAAAAAGAAACCAAAACTACTCCTCCGCATACGTGTCAGGCTACTGGTTATGAGAATGAGTTTTGTTGGAGATAAACTGTATGTGGAGAAGTAGTTTTGGTTTCTTTTTTAAAATATTAAGAGATAGAGTATATATATCTCTTTTACTTTTATTAAAATTAAATATGTATGATATTTTAAAAAAAAATTCAAAAGTAAATGTTAAACAGCTTAATTTTTAAACCACATGTACAAAAAATTAAAAAAAGAAAAAAAACCAAAAAGGTAAAAATCCATATAACCCTCTATAATCTGGCCTAAATCCATATAACCCCCTCCAATTTTCATCGCCGTTAACTAGATGGACGGAAGGCAGGGGTTTTATGGATATAGAGGTGTGATTACAAGGGGTTATATGGATTTATGAAAATTGCAAGGGGTTATATGGATTTAGAAAAGATTACAGGGGGTTATTCCTATAAAAAAATGATAAATTGATTTGACATGTAGATCTTCTGATTTAATAGATGTCATCATATGTGATGAGGGATGATTTAACATGAACTCATTTTAATTAATGGAATAAATTTGATAGAATAACACAATTACATGTGACTTGAAATACCATATAACCTGCTTGTAAAAGTTATGCTAGAACTACCCCATGTACCGTCTCATGTATAAGCTGCTTGTAAAAGTTACATATCATTGACATCAAATCATTGAATGCCCAAAAATTTGCAGGCACAGATTCAAAGCCAGAAAAATAAAAATCTCCAGACATTTGTTTAGCTCTGAAGTGCTACATATGGTCTTCTATAGCATCTAATTAGCATGCTTTTGCACTTGATATGAACCAGGATATTAAAAGTTTAGATTGAACCTGAAAGTTCTGATGAAGTAGCTTGACAATTTTGAATGGGTATATGGAAATACAATACTGTTAGGCCTGCACATCTGGATTTCAAAACAATGAAGAGAACACTAAATTGGTCTGCAACTTGGTACAAGCAGTGCATAAAATCAAATGAGCACCTGCAAATACATCGAAAAGAAGACAACCAAGCTTTAATGAGGATTGTGCAAGGCTTAATTCATGAGAGAAGCTGCTACAGACACAAATTTTGTATATGTTTAACACCTGTTGTTAGAGCAGGATTTTCAGAAGCTCAGAACTTTAAGACCCCCTTTTCAATGGTATATCACAACAATGGTTTTTAGTAATATCTCCATCATTAAAATATCATTTTTTATCCTCAAATAGTGGCTTAACAAGTCTACTGGAGAGATGGATTAGATTTATGGTAATTTTCACTCACTAAATAAAGTAAGTATCCTTATGTAAAATATTAATAAAAATTAGGTGCATCAATTATGCATTTCCATGAAATTGGTATTTAAGAAAAAAAAATGTACAGATTAAACCAAAGGTCAGCCAAATAGGCAAATATAAATACAAGAAGATTAAGTGATTTAAGTTTCCAAAGATAAATAGTTGAAATTGAACCAAAAAAAATATCACTGTGTGTTTTTTTGGGGCAATTAAAAGGCTCCACAGTAACACAAGATGAAAAAAAACAGCTTTTTGTTTGTAATTTTAACTTATGTGAAAACCATGTCAGATGCTGATAAAAGAAAAGGCAATGACTGCACACAAAATTTGATATCTAGAAAATAAAATTAGGAACCAAATCTCAACATTCCCTGAAAGAAAGAAACATATGTTAAGACAAACGAAAAGGAGGTGTACCTCTAAATCATCTGCCATAGCTCTTTCCACAGGTGAAAGACTCAGATCATGATAAGCTCATCTCCCATTCTAGAATTTTTCTGCATATCATCTCCACCATGGATCACCAGCCTCATATGAACAGGCACCATTATCCCATGAAATCTGTGAAGCTTGGAGACCAATTGCAACACTTGGTTCCTTTCCATATCGTGAAATCCATTCTTCAACAGCTGCTAATCTGTCATCCTCGTTCAAGCACTGTATTCTGCTTTTGCCATATGGGTTAATATGTGGACTGGCCATCTCTGCAAGGACAGCAGGCGTATACATAGAGTCACCAATTACAGGAGCACCAGAGGCGGCCAGTTGTGCTCGGATCTGCATCATACAACCAGTATGTGAATTTGCATCTTGCTTTCATGTAAATTTCACAACAAACTTGATAACATTGGCATCCGAAATTTTAAAGATGACTTCTATTTTCATTTGAATATTCTATCTGCACTGATAATTTATGGCAGTCACAATATGCTTGATACAACTCACTATGCAAAGGTAACTATATCTGTCAATATTCATGGAAGACACAAAAGAGATTACTAAATTAACCTTAAGATCATAATCTAGCAAAGTCAAGATATCATTAAACGGCTAAGCATACCTCCTTAGAAATAGCAAAATGGAGGAAAGCTAAAGTTGTTCTTGAATGCAAACGTGACGGAAAAAAAGAAAAAGAAAAACAGATGGCATAAACATGAACCAACTACCTGATGAGTTTTCCCTGTCAAGAGGTTGATCTTGCACTCATAAGCAACATCTTTCAAGGGCCATCCACAATCTTCAATGCAGTACCTCTTTTTGACAGCAGAACTTGGCCAAGGAATCACCTTACATTCCAGTACCTCAAGCTGACAAAGATGCCATCCTTTAATAGCCTCTGCTAGCCAGTTATTATTTTCAGGTAAGCAAGCAGTAAGCCATTATTGAATGGGATTCTCAATCTGCACAAGTGCTGTGCATTATAAAGCAAGCCAAAAGAATGACACTATCTTAAAGTCTTATTTTTCCAAGCCTTGATCATTGTCATTTCCTTTTTTTTAAATTTTGCTACTATGTATATATATTGTCTTCAACAAATTATGGATGGTTGTGACAAAACAAGAATGAGGTAATGGCATAATGAGTCTAGCTGCAATTGGTTGTAGGAATAATCTTAAATACTTTTGTTTGTTCAGAAATCAGAACCATTGTAAAAAAATTAGGATACAGTATGATTAATTAAATAAAATATATTTCTGCTTTAGCTGGCATCACCAGTAGAAATTTATTATAATGATTTTTGAAATAAAATAAAATAAAATAATCTATCTCATCACATGGTCTTCCGTTGCTGGGTTTTCTTTATACTAGTCAGGGTTGTCAATATATATTATATCCCTTCGCTTCTTCCTTTTTTTGTTGTGAATCTGTCTCCATTCTTTTTGGAAGAGGTAATTAATTTGTCTCCATAGTCTACCATTATTATTAATGAACGGTGAAATGGAGGGTCAAATTACTGAAGCACCTTTTGAAAGGTTAGTAAAGGTAGCCCTCCCCATCAAAGGATCTTGGATTCGAGTTTTTCTCCTATTGAAAGGAGAAGATGTAACCAGGAAAATTTAAAAAATGCTCTGAATACTATCAGAAAGAACAATTTTGAAAACTTGAAGGTGGGTAATCAACCACTAGATGATCTGTACTTATTAATTATCACGTGCATACAAATGAAAGAGAAAAGGAAATTGTTCCCTTAAAACTTTGGATAACATAGCAGTGGAAGTGTTAATTGTTTACCAGTAACAAAAATAATGACGAGAAAATTAAAATCATTCCATAATTCACTCTAATTTTACCTTCAGAGACAAGTCTTGGTGCAATGTTCACTGGCCTCATGTAGTGCGACATGATACCGATCGGCACAGGAGCAGCAGCAAGAGCAAGATATAGTTTTTTCACTTGCTTTTCCTGGTTTTCAAAGATAACACTTCAGTCCAGAGATCAGAAGAGTGTGAATTGGATGATGACTGACCAACATCTATAGTTTCTACAGTTGAGCAAGATGTTAGACAATGAAGCATACCCTGATCTTTCCATGAAAAACAGAGCAGAAATCCTTTGTTTTAGATAATACAACACTGCAACCAAAATATTGAACCTATTATTTCCCGTGTTTCCCAAAAAAAAAAAATCTATTACTTCACACAAAGTATAAGCTCACCATCCTTCAGTACAATTATCTATCTGATGGGTAGTCAACAAAGGAGTTTCTAATCCCAATGCACGAGAGGCAAATGTTGCACAACTTTCTTCAATATTGTCTGATGATCCTCCTACCTAAAAAATACCCATGGTCAAATATTATTAAATTCAAACATGAAATGTCAATAGTATATACATGCACAATCTAGTAATATATCAGATGACCACAATGCTCGAAATTTGTGACTACATTAAGACAAAAGTATGTGAGCGTAATCCCGCAATCATAATTACATCATATTTGTATACTTCCTCCACAATTTAGCATAAAACATCTATTTTTAAACTATTCGAAAATTATGCAATACCAGACTAAGTCTGATGACTGCAGAGGCTCGAGATAAAAGGATCTGTTGATTCACTAGATCACCAGAGTTCTTTCTTTAGTATATTAGTAAAGGATATAGAACAACAGAGAGAAACTAATGTAAGAGAACTAAGACTAAGCAGTATCTCTTCACTTGTACGTGGCTTGACTATGGAGATCATGAAAAATATCTGACCATTATATATAAGTAAAATATGTTATAAAAAGATGCTCAATGTGCCAAATAGTTAAACTGTTAACCCACTTCTAATATAAAGACATAAATCCCAGCTAAATGAGAACAATTCAACAATTGGGATTACATACTGAAGTACCAGCTGGTTTGTCAAGAACGACATATGCTTCAGTTACAGCAATCACTTGAGACCTCCAGTCAATTTCATAGCACCTGATTAAATGTCCAATAGATGAATACCACAGCTGCATCGATGTTAAGCATTAACTGAATGACTGAAAACACTGTTCATTCTGAAATAACAGACAATTCCTAGCTCCAGTAGAGGAGATGCATGCTGATATGATTACCTTGGAAAGCGTTTCGGGTGTACATGTACACGAAGATACATTCCAGCTTCAACAAACTCATTGACATCAGTGATCCTAAATGTCTTTTGTGCTTCGCGCACAGTCTTCCCTTTAATAGACGCTCTCGTTTTCAGGACTGATGGCGCTGTCGCTTCCTTAAAGATCCGGACCTGTTCGGGAGTCGCGGTTGGTGGAGGTTTTGGGCACACCAATGCGTAAAACACGGCCCCAAAATGGATGAGATCCGTAACAAAGCTTCACATGAACAAGATCTCCATTACAAAATAACCAAGTGAAAGTCATAAATAAAAATTGCTTATAAACTTACAGAGGAGGAAGGTCCAAGGTTTTAGAAATGTAATCAAGAACAACACCTCCTTCTGATACTACTAGGTGTTCAACCCTTGGCGGCCCATTTTGCAATGGGCATGGAAGTAGGCGATTATATCCAGGATAGCTGCATCAAAATACAGTTGGAGTGATATAAGAACACTGCCAAATACTATAATTTTTAGTTCATATGTGTTTTTTTTCTTCTCCCCTCATGAAATCTTCAAAGTTCAGATATTGTAAAATCTAAATTTTCTATTGGATTTCCACAAAACCAACATCTTTTTCAATAGCATA
This sequence comes from Acorus calamus, assembly GCA_030737845.1. Classification (NCBI taxonomy): domain Eukaryota; kingdom Viridiplantae; phylum Streptophyta; class Magnoliopsida; order Acorales; family Acoraceae; genus Acorus; species Acorus calamus. The sequence goes on along the minus strand of JAUJYO010001418.1, from coordinate 5,681 downwards.
AATTTAAGACTTTTTTCCTGGTTTCAAAGTCCAACTGCCTAGTGTGTCTAAATTAGAAACTCATGAATTAGTTCCTTGAGCAATATCTCAGTGTAGTTCAAGTGCCCACATAACCAGATAACATATTCAACCTCGCAGAATTGAATAATGCCTCCCCAGAATTAAAAAAAACAAATACTAAACAAAACAGATGATATGTTGATAACTTATGTTACAAGACCATGAACTGAATAAACAGAACTCATGAAAAGATATATAATGAATGCACTGAAACTCCCCACATTCAATAAAATTGTGAATGAGCCAAGCCAAAAACTTGGCTAGCATGGCATCTCAATATTTCCCCTCCTCAAAACAACACATAACAAAACATAAGGCTTAAGAAAATATACAAACATATGAACATCAAACATTCAACAAAAATCAAAATTTGACGGATACCCACATCCATAAACATCATATAACAACGGAGAAACAATCCCCGAATCAAAAACACAAGGAACCGGCATCAAACTATCTAAAAAATCCATTTTTTTCTGAAACCCAGATGTGAAAACAACTGATTAGTACGTAAAAGGTCACACCCAGAGAAATATAAACAAGACCCAGATTAGATAACCATCCAGAGAGAGAGAGAGATTACACGTTGGTTGAAGCGTTGTTGTCGTTGGAGGTGGTGGTGGTGGTTTGGGCGGCGCTTGAAGAGGGACAACAAGGCGAGAAGGGGCGGCGGCGGCGGCGACGGCGAGTCCTGAGAGGGGTCGAAGAGGCGAGTTTACGGGAGAGAAAGGACGGGTTTAAGAAGGGGCGGGCGAAATTTGAGGCGGCCGCCCATAGACAAGAAGAGGAGGAGTTGGAGAAGATCGAAGCGAGGACCACAGCATTCCTCGCCATCTCTTCACCTTCTCCTCCTTCAAGGCTTGTGTTGCTTTCGATTCATTGGGGATTCTATATGGGTTGCCGGGTCGGGTCGGGCAGAGGTCATTCCGGGTGCCACTATTTGCACCCCATGTTTTTTTCAAGTACACCCAACCCAAATAAATGTTCTTTAAACACCCCAAATAAATTAATCTTGTGGATGTATAAGAGGAGGAGGAAGAAGAGGAAAGAACTAAAGAAGAGGAGAAGAGGAGGAGGGGTCGGGTGGGAGTGGGATAGGGGCGGATGAGGGTGGGGGCAGAGAGGGAGAGACAGAGATAGGGAGCGAGAGAACGAGAGGTGGAGCACCCACCGTCGTCCGTGGCGGTGGAGCCATCCACTGTCAGTTGCCCACCTTGCCCCACCCTGACCCCTCCTCTTCTTCTCTCATTCCCTCTCTTCCTTGCTCTCTTTCTCTCTCCCCCTCCCCCTCTCTAGCCCCCACCCTAACCCCTCCTCCTCTCCTTTCCTTCTCTCCTTTCCTGCCCCTCCACATTCCCCTGCACACCCAACATTATTTTGGTGTGCTTGAGAATAAAAGATCCATTTTTTTTTTTTGTGCTTGAGAATAAAAAAGGTGCAAATAGAGGTGCAGTCAAAATGTCACTTTGGTTGGGTGCCTTTATTTACACCTCTAAATATATTTGCACGCCCTTTTAAATAAATATGGTAATGCAAGATCTATTTAAATTTATACATCCTTTAATTTAGATGTCCACCTTCATAAAATCTATATTTATTTGCACTCCTCTCATGTCCACATGTGACAGACATGCGGGAGAGGATGAAACCGAGGAAAAGGTGGATGGTCGATGGAAAGGAATGGCAGAATGACGATGAGCAGGTGTTCTGACGTGAAAAAAGTTATTTTCTAAAAATAGAGATGTGCAAAAAAATTCACTTAAATCAGAGGGACGAGACATGTGAATTGGAAGGACATATAAATAGATTCGAGGGGTGCAAATAGATGCACCCGTTTGTACGCCCCTTCAATTGAACTGAAACTATTTGCATCCCTCTAATTTGCACACCCCTATTTGTTGTACACTTTTCTCGTCAAATCACCTACTCATTTGTCTGCCACTCCTCCAAGTCGATGTGGGTTTAAAATGTGGACATGGAAGGGGGTGCAAATAAATATGAATCTTGTTAGTATTATTTTTTTTTTATAAAGAAGATGGGACATGCAAATTAAAGGATGTGTAATCAAACAAATTTAAATTGATATTAGATTCTCATATCCATTAAGGGGGAATGCATGCATATTTAATGGATGCAAATAGAGATACTATGCCAGCTCATGTCCAAAACCCTGATACATACAAATTATTTAAGCTCTGATACCAACCGTAATGGCACGTGTCCAGAACCCTGGCGCGGGCTTGTCAGCTGGCTCAAAACTCTCCCTTTTTTAACATCAAAATATCACTGTAGGTGACTCTCCCAAACATATAACCAGCCACCACTTCCACCGACTCTCCCATTGGATTAAGATCTTGGATTCCCTGTAGTTATGAAAATACTCTCCATTAGAAATCTATACAGCTTCAATTAAAACTGTCATATCTTCTCGTAAGAAACTCAAATTCAAATGATATAGCTGCTAGAAAGCTAATAGAAATGTCTACAACTTCTCTTTACATATCAAGATCAAACAATATATCTAACTATGCTAAAAACAATAACAAACAGAAGACATTACACTTTCTTCTTCAAATGGCAGTAATAGTAAAACAACCATAATTTTTTCCATATAACTCCAAATGACTCAAAACTAATTTTATATGAAAGCTAACTAAAATTTGAAGGCTTCATTGTTTATCTTGAATCCTGAATATATCTCCAATATGCTTTACAAAAATAAAATTGAATGCATGACTTCAGGGACAACAAAGACTATAAGCTCCAATTAGTATAAACTTATATTCAATGTTCTAAAAAGCAGCCCTAGGCAGGGACTAGTTGGCTGCCTGTAAGCGGGACCTTCCCGCATTGCTTAGGTCATAATCGCTTATCTAGCCGGTCGGCCGCCTAAGCGGGTCTAAGCAGGACTAGTCGGCCTAAAAAAAAAATTGTTGCATACAAAAATCAAGATTTTTTTAGATTATTTAATTGCTGACATTTTTTCTTTATTATCTATGTAGTATGTTATAGTTGCACCTATTACTTAAGTATTATCTAAACCATAGATGCACTTGTATATTTTCTCTTCATGATTATTTGTATGATTCCACTTATGTTCTCTTCATGATTTATTTATGTGATAGTTACACATTCTCTTCATGAATATATATGTTCCAGGTCATTTATCTTCTTTAGTTTATTTTATTTTTTTCCAATATTTAGGTATTATACACACATATATATACATGTATGTATTATTTTGTATTAACCGATTAATCCCCGATTAATCTCCGCCTAGCCGATTAATCCCTAGTCCCCCTTCAACTGCCCGACTAGCGCCTAACGCTTTTTAGAACATTTCTTATATTATCCTACAATCCAAACATGTAAATATTAGCATAATCTAGTATATGACAGTTTTTGTTATTAGAACCACCCTACTCTATCACCCATACAAAATATAGGAAAATGTTAGATTCAACCACGTTTTAAGAGTCCACTCCTTTTTTTAAAATAGTATATTTTTTCTAATTAGGTATATACTTTTGTAAAAAACAAAGTATATTTTAATAAATTGTATGAATTCATTTATAAAAATGTAGAAAAAATTATATATGTGCTCTAATGAATTGTTTGGAGATAATATAAAATTTATGAAATAAAAAACATGTGCCTGTTGCAAGCGGTCGGGCTAAACTTAACATTTTCATGTATAGACTCTTTTTAATTAAAGTATATACTCGTCTAGTGAAATACATCCAAGTCCGTGTGCAACTCCTAACCCTTTTAACTCTGTCTTAAAATATATATTCATCTAATGAATTACATGTTATTATGAAAAATAAAATTTATATATCAATACACCAATGCATATTTCTTTCCCAATAAATGAAAAATAAAATCTATACAAATGAAATATATGTTATGCTAAGTGCTAAGGGTATGTTTGGGTGCATGTTTAGGGACGTTCATGTTAACCGGTCGAAGAGAAAAAAAATCATCAACAACATTAAACGCGAGAGAGGAACGGTAACTGCAAACGCTCATTTTGTGTTTGTTTGGGCGTTCACGTTGCACCGCGTCCACCGGCGCAAACGCGCGGTGCCAAACGGATCCTACGATAATAATATACATTATTAGTCAATGTTCTATAAAAACTCTTCTATGCCTCAATTAATGTCCTACCAAGGCTTAGGCAGACCCAACCTATAACGCTTGTTTAGTCGTTTTTCTAATTAATCACTGGTTGTATATTATATTTATTATTATAAAACATGATTGATTAATCCCTAATCAATCTCAATTTAGCTTATTAATCTTAGTTCCTTATCAAACGTCCGACTAGAGCCTGGCATTTTTTACAACGTTGCTATTAGTTGAGTGCATAGGCTAATCTGTGGACCATCCATAGATTGCTGATTGCTTGTATCAAACTAGATTCCTCTGGAATCCCTGGTTGACAATCTGATACCATCAATCACCTAAAACACAGAGAAAATGAGACCATTATCTGTCTGATCAGTGGACTCTGGATCTGATGATGACAACCCAAATCTACCCGTCACAGCTGTGCTGTGCTTCATTCACCACACATGCATGGACAGACACATGGGCTCATTCACTTTGCATGGTTAATAGTCTGATCATGTCAGTAAAAAATAAAAAACAGTCCATCACAGCTCGACAAATTAACTTCAATATGACCAGACCGGCTCTGGCTATGGTCAGGTCCAAAAAGAAGTGCTCTCTTCAATTCCTCCTACGACTTGGTCAAACCCTACCTTTCTTCTTGTGCCAAACCATGGACTGTTTGGGTCGCAACACGAGCTATTTTATGATACATAATCATTATAGTATGGAGAGTGCTGGCTTTAGAAAATTTTATATATAGAGTTATTTAAAAAAATAAATTTTACAAAATTTTTAATAAATCTATTCTTACCGTATGTTTATAAAAAAAAAATCTAAATAACTTCATGTAAAATATCTAAAATCCATATAACCCCTTGATTTTTTTTTAAAGTCCATATAACCCTCTTAAAACACCTATGTATTTCCAAATAACCCTTGGATTAAAATTTCATTGATAGATTAAGAATATTCTGTTTAGTTAACTCTGAATAAAAATACAGTACACTAAAAGTCCTCGAAAATTTATTAAAAATGCAAAAATTCATTTATAACTGACAATTTTATTCTCTAATTAGATTACAAAACCTTATTAAGAGGGGTAAAATCATCATTTATAGATGATTTTTTGCATTTTTAATACATTGTATGAGAGCTTTTGTATATTATGTTTTCAGCTAAGGTTAGACAAAATATTCATATAATAATCCTAATATGTTAAAAAAAATTTAACTCGGGGGGGGGGGGGGGGGGTATTTGGATTTATATAGGTGTTTTAAGGGGGTTATATGGATTTGAGGAAAAGCGAGTGGGTTATATGCATATCGGACAGTTCACAGGGGGCTATATGAATTTTACTCTTATAAAACGTAAACTTTTCTTTTGTGAATAGAGCAACAAGTTAATAAAAAAAACCATCAAAAAATGAGAAGGATTTTTAATATATAAATTTTTACAATTATCATTTTCATATTTGAAATCATTGCATGTTAATTTAGGGGGTTTACCTT
>JAUJYO010001417.1:0-45354 GCA_030737845.1 Acorus calamus | reverse complement strand
TTATAGACTTATAAATAGCTTGTTTACCTGCATGACTCATGCCACATCTGGAAAAATCAAGCGCTGTGTAATGCATAGCATTTGATTAATGACTGTTGTTGTCATGAAATCAAACTCAGCTATGGAAATCCTGCATTGGATTGTTCATTGTTTCTGATAGAATTACTACTTTATCCGATCTTTGACTCATCCATTCCATGATGTCTTGGTGTCCACCAATAAAAAAAAGTTTCATCTTTATTTGGAACTTGCATTTTTAGCAGGATTTTTAGTAGATCTTGCAGGTCTGCTTTTTTATTGTTTCCTCTAACAACCAAGAACCACAGAGCAGTGGGAATGTGTGGCATATACTGTTGCATTCATGGAGCACATAAAATCCCAGTTAAGAGAAGGAAGGCACTATAATGAGATACTAAGTTATATTGGGGTATAAAATTATGTATGGAACTCTTCCAAGAAAGAAACTAAACAAACTTATTTATAACATTAGGAGTATCCCCCTGAATGTCTATATTATTGTACATAAAATATATTTATGCATCTATCCCAGGATGTGTTATTGTGTTAAGAGAAGTATATGCTCATAAGTGCATCATCTAATAGTTTCCATCTCAGATAGATCTTTCTGTTGGTGATATAGGTGCAATTATATTTTTTCTTTTCTTGAACCAAGTTTTTTGCATTGTGGCAAAAATGTTAAATCCTGGTATCGGACTTACTTGGCTCTTCCTCAAACAGTCGAACAAATGATGCACTTTATATGGAAAAAAAAGACAGCATATTGTTTTGATCTCTCTTATTCAAGCATGTGTATGATGGACATCTTATTTTTTGGTTTGTTTTTATATATGATTGTTGAATAAATAGTATCGGTTTACCATGCCATAGAATTCCCAACACTGACTTGTAAAGATCAATGCCTGTAACACCTGCCTCTTTCAGTTTGTCTTTTTATGCCTTCAATGGTTGTAAAGATGCATGTGATTATTTTGAATTTATTTATATCTAATTCCCATGAGTTCATCAGTTCCTTTGTCATCATTTAACTTTGATGTTCTCCCCATGAATATCAGATGGAAATGTATTTTGGTTGGACCTTGCTACTTTATAAAATTAGCTGGGTAAATAAATATTAAATTGGATCACATTATATATTATTATTATATAATGCCAAGCTTGATGGTATAAGTGATGAAGAACTACTTGATGAAGAACTACTTGAACATTCGATTGATCAATAGGATCAGAATGTTGTAATAATGAGGTTGACTTACTTATATATGACTGTTAAGGAGCTACATACCTGATTTCTCTCAAAACCCTAGTTACCTCTTAATGGTATGAAAATCCCCAACTCACGAGTATATATATCCTGGATTCATTACCACAATGTGCCCACACGTAACACAAGAATTACAGAATTGTCATTCCACGTAAGAATAAACGTGCACAAGAAACTGAATTTCATTGTTTCCATTCATAGATCCAAAAACATTTCAACCATGCAACAACTCCTATATCGCAGTGTTGCCGTGATATTTAGAGATTGGAATGCATGACATAAGACCCAAGACCACAGTACACAGACTCGTCGATGTCAAAACATATTTTCAAACTTGTTGCATGGTTCATCACCATTCTGAAATTACTTGTTAGTATCCACTATCAGACATTAAGTTGTCCTGTTTACTCACTCTGTTTGTTATGTATTGCAGAGTTGGATGACAAGGAAGAAGAAGGTAAAGAAGCCACGCAACAGTGGGAGGACGAGTGGGATGATGACGATGTCAATGATGACTTCTCATTGCAGCTGAAGGAGGAGTTGGAGAGCAAGTCCGAGAAGAAATGATTAAAAACCTCTTCATCATCATTTTCACAACTAGAAACATCCACGTTGTACTCCGGCTATGGTAGATGCAGCAGGCTTGTTATATGAGCATGTTATCTGCTTATGAAAACCAATGAATCAGTTACAATTGAAACCTGACAAATTGAATATCAAGTATATCTGTTTCTCAGGGAGTATTTGAGTATCTTAATCTCTTTATATTCACACTTTTAAGAGGTTGATCAATTGTAATGCTTGTTTGTATGGGGATTTTCAAGTGGCTGATGTTTTTCAGAATTTGCATTATATCCATGTTCAAGAATTGTTAAGTTATGCTAGTGGGATGGAATAACACAATTTCATAAGGACCTAGAATACCAATACAAGTTTATTCGCACCTATTGTGGCATAATTATACTCGCTTATTCTTTGCAAATAAACAAGTTTGTAGGCATATTCACCCCTATTCCCCCTCCCAGTACCCAAACAGGGATAAATAACAGTGACTGAATGAGAAAAATGTATCCATCCCAAAATATCAATCTTTCCAAAGTTTCATGTCCCAAATGAGGGAAATATTCATATCAGTATGGTTGATGGAAACAGATATAAATCTCATCAGCTCAGAAGATGAAAAGAAAAACAAAAATTACTTCACCACAATGGATAGAAACTGAACATACAAAGGAATGCTGCATGGGAAATGAATGAATTGTTTGGAAAGGAGAGACGTAAGATTTTCCATAAATTTCGGATGAACAATCCTATACTGATTACAAATGGTTATGTTCTTATGTTGAAGTAGCAGTGATGTGGGGGCAACAACAATATGTGGCAGCCATGAATTTACTGCTGGAACAATAACCTAAGCCTGCATAGATGTATACACTGAAATGAAAATAAGCTTTGCTTTATTGTTCAGTCAGTTTTCTCTCGTAATCCTCGAAGATTTCCTCCAAGGCCTTCTTCACTTTTCCATCCGCGAATACGTATGTGATCGCGTTCATTGCCATCTCATGCAGCTGGGATTTACTGAGTCCTTCATCATTAAAGAAAATAGATAAGCAGAGAAATTCCAGTTACATTGATGTATTTCTAATCATAAACCAAAGATGCCTACCAAATGTTTTAGCTGCAATGTAGTACTCACGGGAGAGGCTGGTGGAGAACATACCAGGATCATCCGTGCAAAGGATTAATGGATGTTTCGCGTTGTAAAGATCAACTGTAACATGATGTCATGTATTACTCCATATACATGTTCATGTAATCACAATGAAATTATTCAGAAAATGAAAGGAAGGAACCAAACTGAAGTGATGGTCATCATAGGATGGAACACATTGAGTCTTGACATTGGATGACAAACAAATTTCAACCTTAACAAGCAAGGAAAAATAATATTTAGACTGCGGAAAAAGGAAAGGTAAAATCAAGGAAACAAAGAAAACGTATAAAATATTTACCGGAATATTGGATGACCTTAATGTTTTCCATTGATCCTCTTTGAGGAAAATCGCGTGACCTATTCTTTGGGGACAAAACTCCAGCATTGCTTGGATTTCCTTATGGTTAGGAACCTAGCACCACTTTTATACAAGAGTTCAGTTCTCGTGTAATGAAAAACTGGCCTATTTAAGATGATGAGATCCTACGTGTTAAAGATGCATAGAATCTCTGTGTGGACCCACGATAGTACTATAAATGGTACAAAATGATTAAAATGGGTATGCCTTTTTTTGTATTCTCAACTAAATTGAGGACATTTCCATTAAAAATTATTTATATCACTTATTTGGTGCTCGCTCCCTCATTGGCCAACACATAGATTCCATGGAAAGGATCAAGATTTCCATCAAGGAGAGTTCCTAAGCCTATGACATTCTTTGACCAGGGTGTCTAAATCTAATGGGAACAAACGGGAACTTATGAAGAAAGTGCTATCTATCAGAAATTTATTTGTTTTGGTTAATGGTTTATCTCTTAATTCCTGGAGTTGGAAATCATATGGAGTTAAAGAGTTAATGTGGAGTTAGCAAAGCAGAGATATTGAGATGTGAAGGGTAGCATTTCTCGAAAACTTCGACACACACACACCTCTCCACAGTGAAGAGTAATGGGGAGCTCCAGCTCTCTTGCTCGCTTTAACGCCGGCAAGACAGTCAACCTGCAACACAATGTAGGATAAACCTTCTACAAACTGCAGAAACCAAACATTAATATATTTTTCCATAATGCGTGCATCGTAAGATGAAGCAGATACCATTCCCCAATGCAGGGGTTTCCAGAGAGGTCTATACCAACAACACCCGAATCCTTCATTTCTGAAGCCAGTTCAACCTGTGCAAATTGTAGACCAGCAATAAACATGCATTCAATAGAAGCAAACTCGATATCGTGAGATAAAACTACATCGACATACTGTTTCTACTGCTGCTGCAGTGGTCTCACGACGATCAATGCTTAAGAGAAGGCGAACATACATCTTCTTTGTATTTGTTCCGAATGAATCAACTATGGGTGGAGTCTTCACAGGCTTCTTGGAGATATCATCAGATGGAATAAATTCAACTTCCACAGTCTCAACAGACTTGATACCAGCAATTACCGCTTTCATATATGACTGTTTGCTCATCCCTATAGCTTCATTTTTCTGTAAAGCAAGAAACTTTACTTTTAATCAATTTTTTCAACTATATCAAACATAAAATGTTCAGTTGCCATGGAGAATACTTTTGGTGTTGTTCGTAGTTCCAGATAGACAACATTCTCAGCTGCAAAATCTTCGACAACCTGTTTTCAGTTCAGATGATTGATCAAACTGGGTGGATGATTATATTCATAATTGAAGATATTTTGGAAGTTGTCACACTTCTTTGGCGATTCTTTTGATCGTTGTATGATCAGTGGCGAGTACATGGATCAAGTCGAACATCCTGAAGCACTCTTGCAATGAACGATCATCTGTTTAAAATGTTTATTATAACAAAAAAAAAAAGAATGAACAGCTTCAATCAAGAGAGAGAATAGTAATAATGTCTAGAGGAATGTTTACATGACATATATAACATTTCCAAATTAATGGAGTTCAAGCATTAAACTTTCAACTTAACTAAAACAATTATAAAAGATACACAGGAAATAAAGAAGCCCTACACAGACCTTTCAATATTATATGCTCCACATCCGAGAAAACGATTACATTTTTTTCGCCCAGGACTTTTGCAAGCTCTCTGCAGAAAGGAGATTCACAAGTTAAATTAACCAGGACAGAAACACATTACTACAGGGCATTGTTTTTCCAATTCAGACCATTTCTCTATATGCAAATTCTTTTATATGCATAAGTGGCAGTTTGAAACAAATGGTAACAGTGAAAATCAAATATTTCATGACATACATCAGGAGGATGATAAACTAAGGTGTTTCCCTTGAATGGCCAACAGGGAGGCAAGTTGCTTTGACATAAAAAAAAAAGAAAAATGTTGGAAATTGGATTTGAGTTGATAAATCCTAAAGGGCGCCCACATGGGCGGCAATTGGGATTGCATTTTTTGAAGAGTGATCTAGTGACAAAAATTTGACCAATTTTGTTCTTAGACCACCAAATTGATCTTTTTTTGTTCTTAGATCTCGATCTCTCTCTATATATGGCTACCATCGATTTATGTCTTTATAGTTGAAGTGTGAACATAGAAGCTATTCAATTGATAAATGGTGTGAGGAGATTGTAATCCAAGTAGGAAGAAAGTTCATGAATTCAATGATATTGTGAGGGCTCATAAAGGTATTCAGCAAAATCATTACATGCAAAAAATGACAAATTGAATGGTAATTGACCATTGGTATGCATGTGAATTCCAATTGTGCAACATATGTGTGTTCTTTAGATTCAAACAGAACAGATAGTATATTATAACCCCAACAAAAACCAAAATTTCATTTAAGCTTTGGTACACACCAGTCCATAAACATTACCATTCCCATAGAGCTCAAATCTTGCTTATAATTTATCACAACATTTACATATTATTTGATACCAGTTCCATTAAACATAAATGCATTAAAAAAAAAGGTGCACTGCTGAAAATGACATGGCACCCAATTCTAATGCTTATCTAAATTTTTTGAGTAATATATATATCACCAACATCTGATAATCACTTAACCCAATAATAAAAATCCTTAGTATCCATCACCAACATAAAATAAATAAATTAAATTAATTAAATAAAATAAAATACATCCATCTAATATAAACAGATTGAAACAGAGAAACACCATAACAAATGTCCCACAAATTTCAAACCCATTGAAAAGGGTGAAAAAAACAAATAGACACAAAACCCCCCCCCCCCCCCCCCAAAAGCTTTTTGGGTACCGTTTGCCTTAAATCTATAAGCTGTTCAATTTTTTTTGTTTGGTTGCACGATTACAGAAGTAACTTTTTGTAAATGCAAAAGCTAACCAATCGTGCAACCAAACGTTGCCTTAAAGTCCGTTTGGATCCGCATTTGCCTGGATTCTATGATGGAATGGAAATGTGAATCCAAACAATTTTCGGTAAACATTACAAACACGTTTTCAACGTTTTCTTTGATAAATTTCCGGAGTTTCAAAAGTTCTTGAAAACAATGCTTTTAAAAAACAGACTGAATTTTGCGGTTCGACAAAAACCCAAATTAAGGCACCCACACAAACCAGATAACAGAGACGACCCATTTGAGAAAGTGATATAAAAAGCCATAATTCAGTAACATAAGCTCCAACTATACACAGAAACCACAAACCCATATCGATATCTATATCTATAGAGAAAGAGAGAGAGAGACATACAAAAGAGTGGAGTCTCTAATGGACCCATTGAGATGGGCATGCAATTCGATCTTGGGCAGTGAACGACACCATTCCATGTCGACCATCTCTCTCTCTCTCTCGCTAAAGTTTTCTTTGTTTCTTCTTCGGCTCCAAAATTTTCTCTTTTTTGAAGGGCTTTTTTTATATATACATCTTTGAAGGTTCAGAAATGGCGACTGAATTTTTTATTGAAAAAAAATATACACAAATTATTAGGACTATGTTTCATCTACTTTATACATCAGTCACTTTATTCTGTCCTCTCTGTCATGTCATCTCAATTTGACTAATTTGACAAACATACAGTGAGAGTTTTTTATTGGTTACCCAAATGGATTATTATTGGTAGATTTTTTTTTCCAAAAAATAAAAGGTAAAATTAAAATATTACTTAATTAGGTGATCTACAAAAAATTATGTAGAATGTAATTTATGGTGATTATAGAGTTTGAGATATTGAAATGAATTTTAAAATTGATTATAGGCTTCAACATGGTAAATATTTGACAGTAGTTTTGTCCACAAAGATAAAATAATAAAAATAATTAAATAATATTTTTAAATATATTGATTATCAATATAATAAATACACAAATATTTTATGTTTGGTGTAAATTGACACCCAGAATTAGAGATATTTTTTTGGTTAAGATCTTGAATATATTAAATACACGATTCCATTGGCAAAAGTTTATAGGTTTGGTTAATGAGTGTCCTCAGAGTAATCATTAACCTATATTAAGTACTAACTTTTTACGTAATCCAATAAATTAATTATGATATAGGTCTAAAATAATGAAAGATTTTTTAAAATACCAACAATACCCTCAATAAAATACTCACAAATAATATATATAAAAAATTGACTTTATATACGAAAAAAATATTGTTCAATTGTTTGGTATTCGTACAATTTTTTAAATATAACTAGGACATTTTTTTGAAAATATCTTATTTATGCTTATGAGACTTTTTATTTTTAAACATCATGTATGGGAGGGAAAAATTGGGTATGGAGGGAATAAGAAAAAAAAAGGCGAATTTATTAGGGGTGTTGTTGGTATTTTAAAAAAATCTTTCATTGTTAACCATATCATAATTAATTAGTTGAGTTGCCTAATTAATATGGGTTAAAAGTGTCTTAATGGCACTCGTTAACAAAACCCAAAGTTTATTAGATATGGAGGATATTCAATTACCAAACTTTTTTTTTCTGCAGATTTAAGAAAATTAATTAGGATATCTTATGACAATTCTTATATGGTCATATTTCAACTTTCATAATGAACTTCATAACTAATTCATGTTTTATACTTTGCTTCAAAATTACAATCTTCTTTGTTAAAACATTTAGGTGATCATTTAAAAAAAATAGTTTATTACATAAAATTTCCTTAACTTTATTTTAATTATGAATCTACAAGTGTTATCTCACATCATTGTCAGCCCCCTATTCAAAAAGGCCTTTGGATTCCAAGAGATCTTTTTTTCATGCAGAGATTCATATAAGGCAATTGGAGGATTGTTTTTGTGGATCTCCTGCATGTGACACAGCTCACCTTCAATTGTCACCTTCAATTGTAACTACCTAACTTAAATGGGCAAAACATGCAATGACATGAAATGTCTAGGCAGTTTTTCCTGCTGTCACTTAGGGCTGCAACTTGGGTCGGGTTGAATCCGAACCCGACGGGTTAAATCCGATTTTTACATGGGTTGGGTTGACCAAATCGGGTTCGGGTTCGGGTTGGCCAATTCGGGTTGACTCACAAATAGGGTTGGGTTCGGGTTGGCCTCACTCCCAACCCGACCCAACCCGAACCCGTAAACTAATGATTAAAAAAAGATTATGGCCGTTCATTCTGTAGCTTCTAATATGAGTAGTCCAAAATTTTAAGTAAACCTAGCTAATCTTACGGGTTGGGTTGAGTTGATTTATTTAATTTACACATTATGTTAGAAAATTTGGGTTGGGTCGAGTTGGTCCAATTCGAGTTGAAAATCGTGTTGGGGTCAGGTTAGTCCAATTCGGGTTAGGTGGGGTTGGGTCGGGTTGGTTTATTTAATTTCGGTTTGGGTTCGGGTTGGTCCAATTCGGGTTGAAAATCGGGTTGGGCCGGGTTATGATTGAGTAGTTTAGAATTCGGGTTGGATTCGGGTTGGGGTCAACCCGAACCCAACCCGCCCGAGTTGCAGCCCTACTCTCTTGTAGTTCTAATTTTTTTTGGAAGACGTTATTTATTTAATAATCCACAACTTGATTCACATTCCTTGCGTGAGTACAAGATGAGAGAGCTAGTTACATGATTAATAATCCACAACACCCAATTAACTTGATTTTGAGAAGGATAATGTTACGTAGAACTCTTTTAACAGCCACAATTTTAGTTTACACATGTTTTATATTTTTTAAAAATAGTATAAAAATAGTATAACTCATTTAATGACGTATATATTTTTATAAAAAATAAAATGTATGTTCCAATGAATTGTATTGATACATTTATAGAAATTGTGAAAAAATTTTATCGAAATATATACCTCGTTAATGTGAATATATGTTCTGGTGATTTTCTATCAAGGCATATGGACTGAAAAATCCACATTCATTCTAAAATTGCTTTTAGAGTGTTATCTATTTCATTTTATTTATGTGAGTCTGGTTATTGTGTAATATACCACTCAATCAACCGCACATTGTCAAAATTATAAGAATTGTCATAAGATATCCTCAATCCGTGAATTTTTTGTATATATACCCCCTCAATCAACCATATATTGTCAAAATAACCCATTTAAAACTATAAAACCAACAATATTGCTTGAATGGATTAAAAAAAAAAGGCGACAATTTAAACCATTTTGAATGATATTATTAGAATTAACAAATCATTAGGGATATTTTTCTAAATGCGATTTTTTAGGTATATATATAAAAAAATTATTAAGATATGGTGGATATGAATGATATTATTCAATTTATATATGGATTAAAAAAACCCAAGAATTAAATTATTCCTGAAATTTTTTAAAACTTCATAAAATTTTAATTATAACTATGATTGGGGTTATCAATAGCTCGTTGAAAAGATCATTTCGATATATACTTGTGACTGTGAAATCGATTTTTCTAAAAATGACTATTTCATAATGACCCAAAATTAGCTATTTATTGACTATATTATATAATTATTTAAATATATATCTAATAAAAAAAATGATGTGACATGATCATCACCATTCATTCAATATTAAAAAAATTATTAATGCGACAAAGGAATGAAGAAAATTGAAAACACTTTTTTTTTTTGACGAAAAGGTAGGCTCTAGCCCTCAAATTTATATAAATTAGAGAGAAAGCGCAAATTAAAAGGTAAATACAAGCCCTCTCAGCCCCACCAAGAATAGTATAAACCCTACTCTTGTTGTAACCGAAAGGGCCACCAGCGCCCCGAAAGGACTAACTCCCAATAATAAAACTCCCACCCACAACGTTGATCGAGCTCGCTCCCGCACAGAAGCGTCCCCACTCCACTACACAGCGCACCGCCGATTCCCAAATATTTTCAACATAAGGACGACAGCCTCTGAAAACTGCATGGTTTCTAGTCAGCCAAATGAACCAGATAACCGCTAGAATATAGGATTGAGAAACCTTTGCCGGGACACTTCTATCACCTACAATGCGTAACCATGCAGTTTTAAGTGAACCATGAATTGATTCGAGTAAAGTATGAATTCCAACATTAGATTTGAGTGCTCAAAAACTATGTTTCACATCAACCTACTTTCTTTTTGTTATTTGGATAGGTAATCCACCAACATGTTGCCATGGAATTCAAAAGATGGGACCCTTATGGGACACATTTTCTACAATAAAAAGTGTGTTGGTTGCATTGAGATAACTGCAATGTGTGGTTTAAGTAGATTGATTAATGAGATGGACCTATCCTGTATTACCTATTTACATGTAAAGAGAGAGACAGAGAAGGAATTCAAAAAGAGAATGGAATATACTCAGTCATTTTAACTTTTTACTGTTCTAAACGCAATCTTATGTATCTCATTAGTCTCTTCCACTTAATGTATCGATTATATATACTTCATTATATATGTTAAAAAATATTATAATAAGTTGGAGTTTTTGAGACTTAAAACATAGTCCCACATTGGAAGTAGAAAAAGAATTTTTTCAACTTATATATTGGTCCACTACTTTAGTGGTGTTTAGAAAAGACAAAGAGAAAAGTGGTCCGCACATACTTATGCATTTTGGTGCATTATTAGACACACTTAACACTGAATATAAATATGTTCAATGAACAGATTAATTATCAAATTAATTAGTTTAAAAAAGAGTTTGTTGTATCTTAAAAATGAATTATTTGAACCCATTAGCAAACTTTTTACGAGTGGGGTAATTAGCACTTGAAGGACAGAGATGTACTATCAATGACCGTAAACTTTTCAATGCAATAATGCAAGCTGCATGATTTGGATAAATGGTTGGGTCATTTGGGCTCATTTTTTTAGTCAATTCATACGCAAGTCACAGTGACTTTGTTGGTGTGACATTAAATATGATTTAAATAAAATTTGTTTCATAGTTCTTGTCAAACATGGGAATCTTGTCCTTGTCACTCACACCCTTTTCAGTGTGATTTCGAAAGATATAATCCCCTGAAATTTGGTTGAGTGGGATTGAATGATAATGCAGTTTTATTTTATCTAATAAATTATATACTTGTTTCATATACTTATGCCTTTGTGTTATTTATATATGAAAGATCGTCTATCTTTACATCAAAATAATAATAATAAATTTTTTTTTTTTTAGATGAAACATGTAATAATCAATTTTAAGTGAACGAGTGTACAAAACTTTTTTTTTCTGGAGATTTATGTTTGAAATCTTCATAAAAACAAAAATAAAAACTGATGAGATCATAAGAAAAAATTCATTAAGAAAATCCATTCATGGTCAATTTTTTTTAAATAGATGCATTGTAAAAGGAAATGACATTGGGAAGGATTTTCAAAACTTTACATAATAGTATTAGAGGCAAGGATAGGGTTGTTTAAGTGTACCAGTAGCTCCACATATTAACTATCAAAGATTCAGGCTCCGTATCATCTGAGTTTAGGTAGATTTTACATTTAAAAGTTAAAAATTCTCAAATTCAGATCCAAAACAATTTCAGCGTTTAGCTATTTAAACCACCATCTTCTTTTTTTAAGTTAAAAAATCTTGCGGTTGAAAAATATAATAAAACAACGTTTTTTAGAAGTTGAATTTAAAACAAAAGATTATTAGAATCTTAGCGTTTCAACCTCACATCCAAACGAAACCTCAATGTTTAATTCAAAATAATAAAAAAATCAATGTGTAGTAAAAGATCATGCCCATTTTAAATTCAGATATTTATTTAAATTATAGTATTTATTTAAATTATAGTCTGGGTCATTAATATATCATAAGTCTTGGTGTTTCAATATTAATTTGGGTTTAACTGCAGAGAAAAATAGAAAATATATTTTTGTTAGGAGAACCCAAATGGGCCACTAACAAAGTTCAGGCATCACAGTATCATGACACTGAGACCTGCAAGCTCAGTGCAGCCCAGCCCAACTGTAGAGGTGACTTAAAGCAACGGAAGATACACGTAGTCCCATTGTAGCCTGTTTTGTTTTGTAGTCTAGTCTGTTTTTTATTTTCTATAAAATTGTATATTCATCATTTAAAGTGCATGCTATTATATGAAATGATGTATATACTAAAATACATTAGTGTTTTTTCATGGTGAAAAAATGAAGAAAAAAATTTGGATCATATACTATGTTAGAATCCTATACACTATGATAAAACAGTATATACTTCTTTATCATAGCATACGGGATGCCGGGCTGGAATGATGGGCCGCGTGTATCAGCACTCTAGGGCAACATCAAATGCTTGTAAAATGATACACTCAAGCCCGCATGCAACCCCGTCCGCAGTCCACACCGTTTTTTTTTAAAACCGAATCTACATTCATTAATTAAAATACAAATTGTTATACGAAATGAAATATATATTGAGATATAATAGTGTATTTTTTATCTTTTGTCCATACGCTACGAAAGTGCAATATATAATGCGTTATCAGTGTATAGGGATGCAGACAAGGGCCGTAAAACAGACTTAGTGTATCAATGCTGAAAATACATTCATTGTTACATATACTTCCATTTATAGCCTTACAAGTGGCATGCCGTCCTAGACAAAAATCAGGAATTCTTGTTCCACATGAACCTAGATTCTAAGAAAAACTCACAATGTAAATAATTTCAATTCACACTCAAATTCTACGAACATATAAAACACCCATAACGTGAGAGATTGATTTTCCTACTCATCAATACTTATAGCAAAATAGATGCACACAAAACACAACATATGAAAACTTGTATAACCATATATTATGATCCAAAACTGTAACATAAATTGAATCGGTGAAATAAAAAACCCTTACCGAAAAATGGAGAATCGCATGAATCAACAATATCCAGAAATCACTAAGAGATCTGTGACGCCACGCATTCTCAACAAAAACTGATCCAATTTTGAGCATGATATAGTAAACAAGGCTCAACTCCTCCCCCCTCACCCTCACCTTCACGGCGTAGTCATCCAGAGTCACTCTAATACATCTCCAGATCTATTCCTCCCCTTGCTTGTCAAGCCAGAGAGAGTAACTCAAAAGTGTGACCTGGTTCTTCTGCCACAGCAATTGGAGCGGAAGAGCGTACTCTACGCTACATCAGGAGTATAAATGACCTTAGCAAAAAAAAAAAAATTATAGAGAGATTTTTTAAATTAATCTTAATTAAATAATTATTTCTAAAACTGACCCTCTCCAATAATTAATTATGAAAATAACCCTCAATATTGTTTTGACTGGTTTGACAATGACACCTCAACATTACCACCTGACACCATAAAAGGCAAGCTGTTTATACCCCATTAAGGTGTGTTTTTTAGTTTTTTTTTGTAGTTTTTTTTTGTTATTTTCTTACTTTTTTAATATTTGTTAATTAATACCATTTGGAATATCATTGCAAAGTTTAAAATAAGATCAATATTGAATATATCTGATTTATATTTAAAAATGATAAATTTAAGGTAATTAATTAACATTTGTATATTTATACTAATATTTACATCAAAAACATCATATTTGATTATGTGGATATATCATAACAAAAATTTACTAAATAAATGTAATTAAATTTTAATATTAACAAAAAATGTATAAATGTTAATTAATTATCTTAAAATTATAATTTTAAATTTAAACGAAGTACATTCAATATTGTGTCATTTAAAATGTCTCAACGATATATTTCTAATTGCATACTAATTTTGTAACAAATAATTTATGTAATAAAAGTGAAATTGTTTAAAGATAAAAATAAAGGAAAAATAAACATATCTTAATGACATGGAAACAATGTTTGTGTATGCCTTTTGAGGCGCACAAATTAATGACGCTTTAAATGATATGCTGAGATGGCATTATCAAATCGGTCAAAACAAGGTGCAAGGTTATTTTTGCAAATTATTTTGACAGATGATCATTTTTAAAAATAATTATTAAGTTAAGGTTAATTACAAAAATTTCCCTTTTATAAACTATCATACTGAATTTTCTCTTGGTAGGAGAAATTGAATATATATAGTTTGGGAAGGGGTTTTTATTGATAAAAAAGAAGAATCTACATCAACGAATATGCCCATAAACATGGCCATACATAACATAGAAATCACACTTGAAAATGGTGGACAATTAGCTAGCTAGAGCAGTGCGGGTGTTCTTGATTGCAAAAGAGGGTAAATCGGCCACATTGACCATCCGGTCCGTTTAATATCCAAAAACTGCTCAGAGTTTGTAACCTGAAATTTTTACTTTTATTTAAGTAGATAAATATCGTGCCTCGAATCAATGGCCATTTATTTGCAAATTCTCTTTATCAGCCACATATTTACGACCCCAAGCCCTTAATTATCACTCCACATCACAAACTGAGGGAAGCTGATCATCAGAGTGTTGATTTTGGACCGCGCCGACACCTTCCGCTTAATAGAATAGTAAAAGATCAACAAGTAGGAGAGCAGCCCGAAACAAGGTCCAGGTGCGAAAACACAGGCCATGACGAGCACGACCGTGCCGGCCCAACTGCAGCGATGGACGAGCACCGAATAGGCCCCGGTCCCGAACGCCAGCGCCATCGCCATGAGCGCGGCGTGCACCATGTTTTTGGCGAGCTTGATGTCCATCTTCACCGCGGCCCTCCTCCAAAAAACGGTCCACAGGAGCCGCGTCGCCGCCCAAAACGCGAGGAGGAACGCGATTGTGTCCAGTATCACGAACGCTTGGAACGACGCTCTTTTCGCCAGCACCGCCGTGCCTTTGTCGCTCTCGAACCCGCCGGGCATGGTGATGATGGCGGCGAAGGTGACGGTGATGATGAGTGTCGCCACGAGTAGGAGGTTGTTTGCGAGCTTCTCAAGCGACTGGACCTGATGTCTACCTTCCTCCTCCTCGTCACGACCTCCACATCCACCAGCGTCCAACTGGACCGGATGTCTCCCTGAATTTTAAATATTGAATTTATTACTTATGAATATTCTTGTCAAAATTTGGTCTTCTAAAAAATTCAAAATGGATTTGAGAGTCGGGATGGGTCTTCTCTCTGCTAGTTATATAATTGTGTATCATATTTCAATTATATTTCATATTTGAAGTACATCTATCATCAATTAAGTAATGTATGTTCTTATATTATTATGATAGTAAAGATCATGAAAATTTAAGATTAGAAAAATATTTTTAATGCCTGCAATACCTTCCTCCTCGTCACGACCTCCACGTCCGTCGCCGTCCCGCCTTTTGAGGCGGTAAAGGCCTGGGCCATCTTTCCACCTGCCTTAATGAAGGTGCCTCGGAAGGCGAAAGAGAAGTCCACACACGCAGAAAATGCGGCGGAGGCAAAACTGAAGTTCCCCTGATGAACGTGCGGGGGAAATTCAAAGAACAAATTTTGATTAGTTTGTTAGAAAAAGGGGGAGAATACACATAATTGTTTATTCAAAAGGACAGAAGGGTGACAAAATATGTGAGAATAAGTTGATATTTGCATTCTACATCCCTTTAAAATTGTATTATTTTACTTAAACCATTCTACTGATATAAATGAACCATACTGTCAAATTAACTGTCATTACCTTTTTAAATTATGGGGCTCATATGTCAAATCATTTTATTATATTTTAAAAATCTGTATCCACACTTTATTTACATTTTATCAACAACTTATATATAGTTAACAAAACAACAAAAATCATAATCATTACATTTCTCATTAATAATAACTAAAAACACAATCAAACAAGACATCACTTATTTAATCGATATACTTATCAAATTTCTAGAATAATCATAAACTTTATAATAACGTATGTCTTTATCCAAACGACACCTAAAGTTTATACACAATTGATAAAAAGAATTAAAGAAAAACTAATAAATACCTCCAACATCGGGAATAATGTTATTCTACAATCTACAAATTATTGTGGATATTAGGAGTCCTCCCCACCTCCAATTGAAAACTCTTCAATTAGAGCAGAGAAAAATGAAGAAATTTTTTTTTTGCAGATCTAGGATTTTCATGATGGAAAGCTCTGATACTATGTTAGAATAAAAGAAATTTTTTTTTATATTAGAGTAGCCAAAAGACTCTAGATACAAAAGATAAAACTTAAAATTAAAAATTATCAAATTAGAAAAAGAGAAAAATTAAGAATACTAAACAAGAAAATAACTAAAAATTAAGGAGAAATTAATTATGGATCCTCCCGTGAATCCCTGAATTATTTTTAAGTCTCTGAAACATCTAGACTTATTTTTAGATCCTTAGACCCCATTATTTATTATTTTCAGGTCCTTTTAAATACCAACCGTTAAGTCCATTGTTAACATTTAATTTCATTTTTATCCTTTCCTTCAGTAATTGTGTACATTGTTAATAGTTTGGGTATATTGTTCAACTGTTGTGTATTTACTTTGCTAATTGGTTTTTATACATTGATAATTTTTATAATAGAGACTGTGCAGTTGTTATTTCTTCCCCAAAACTTTAATGAAGCACAAGTGCTTTCCAATCTATTACACCAAGACCATGACTTAGATGGTAGTGAGAGATCATCATAGAAATCTTTTGAAGAAGACGCCCTTTTACATTTTGATGAACATATAAGACAAGAGGAAGGGAGTATCAGAAAGGAGAGAGTCACAGGAGGGAGAGGGTGATGGGAGGCCGTTCGCAGAGGGGGAGGGGCATCCTTCTGTGCAGATAGGAGAGAGAGGGAAAGACAAAATAAAAGATGAAGGCAAGGGGAAGTAAAAATAAAAAAATGATAAATAAAAGATAATTCTCATTTGATGAAATCATGGAAGTACTCTAATATAATATTCTAATTAATTTGGAGACTCAAAAATCAATCAAGATGTTTCAGGGACGACTTAAAAATAATTCGAAATTAAGTTACCTAATACCACATTTAAAATGGTTAGCATATTACCATGGATGAAATCTTACCGGGTAGAGGATATCGCGAGGAGTTAGACCCGCGTTGTTCAAAGGGTTCATGTCCGTCTCATACTCCACCGAAGTGAGGTGGTACACCATGCTATTTCTGCCTCTGATGGCGGCGAGATGGAGTGGCGTGTTACCATCGCAGTCCCGGTCCCTCCTCAGCCAAGCCGAAAACGGGGATCTCAGCATGTCCTTGAAGACCCCATAATGACCCCCCTCAACAGCTAGATGGAGAGCATTCCTCCTCTTATTGTCTTTCAGCATAAAGCAACCCTTACACTTCTGAACCAGGGTTTCCACAATGGCCCTGTTACCGCAACCGGCCGCCACGTGAAGCGGTGAGTGTCCATCTCCGTTCAGGAGGTATCCGACATCGTTATTCACATTTAACATGCATGTCACGATGTCAATGTCACCATAGCCTGCCGCATCATGGAGGGGAGTGTTGCCTGATGCATCCAGGTTGTTGAGTTCTGGCTTCTTTCGTAGGAGTTCCTTAATGTCACCATAGCCTGCCGCATAATGGAGGGGAGTGTTGCCTGATGCATCCTTCAGGTTGTTGAGTTCTGGCTTCTTTCGTAGGAGTTCCTTAACTATTTCTGAGATGGTTTGGTAAGACAATTTATAAGTTCATTTACCAAATTATATATTATATCATCAAATTGAAAATTGTAAAATAGGTAGAAAAAGTTAAAGACTCTCTTTAAATATTTTATATATTTGAAGACTTATTAATTCTAATAGGATTTTCATTTTGAAAACTTTATGATTTTGAATATCCATCGATTACAATAATGTATCTCTTCAATTTTATTGTGTAGATTTTCATATCACTATTATATATATATATTGTTTATTTAACACACTTTTAAATATAAATTCTAAATTTTTGTATATTTTAAATATAAAGAAAAATTGGAGAAATATAATAATATATAGGAGTTAAATGTCATTTATAAAATGATATTTAATGTTCAAATGAATATTTTGAGATGTAAAAAATTGATTTGACATTCAAATCACCAAATATCAAATATGGAGGCCAGAACGAATTTAGGGTTTCAAAAGTATATTTGTAGTCCCATTCAGGCCAGTTGGACTCTTGGGATTGTGGTGAGAAAAAAATTCTCCACACTTGCATGAAAACCGGAATTGGAATGAATTGTGTATTCAGTGATAAGTGCATTTACAGGGGATTAGGATGTCCAAACCCTGTCATACCATTACCAAGTGCCCCTTTTATCCCATAGCTATACAGTATGAGGTTGTTTAGATGAGACCACACAAGTGGAGGGGTCTATATATATATATTTTTTGGTAACAATATTAATGAAAATGTGTGTGTGTGTATATATATAATGGAATTACTATTTGTTTGAAAAATTGAAAAAATTCAATTAGATGATTCGAAGCAAGTTCTCATTTGAAGATGGTTGGAGTGAATTTTTCCTATGAACAGTACTATATGACAGTGGATCACCTAATCAACTGCTCATGAAAAAAAAAAACTTATTATTAATCAATGAGCCATTATTAAAATGTAAGGAAGCAAGTTGAATGATGACCAATCAGATCTCAATATGGAAACCATTATGCTCCCCCACATTTTTTGTCACATTGACATGTTCGTCGGTGAGCAGCCCAAAGATGATATATTTGTGACATGCATGTGTGACTTGAAGTTCATTAGTCCTCTTCATTAATTTTATTGGTAAACTTCATTTTTTTAATTAAATACTCTAGATACCTCACTTTTTTTAAGGATAAAATACATTTTGAACCCCTTTAAGTTTGCAAAACTCACAAAACCACCACCCCTGTATTTTAAAAATATGCACATGATAACACGAGAAAAATAATAACATAAAAAAAAATTGTTTTCATGACATGTAATAATGATTTATATTAATTAAGATATATAAATGGTTAATTTGAGATGTAATAATGTTTCTAATTACTTTATATGTATGGATGATAAGCATAAAAATATTATTTTAAGTGATAAAATGATATTTTATGTCATCAATTTTTTATTTTAATGGGAAGTATACAATAAAGGGCGTACGTGTATATTTTTAAATAATAAAGGGGTGTACTTACGAGTTTCATAAACTTCACGGGTGCATATGCATTTAACCCTTTTTTAATCATCTGATTGAATTTTCTCAATCATGTGCAGTTTCGAAAAAAATCACACTTTTAATATTAAATATATACCAAACCATGTGATGTATTGTCAGACAATTGTTTTTAAGGAAAAATTCATATAACCCCCTGTAATCCGGCCTAAATCCATATAACCCCCTGCCCCGTTAACTAGACGTACGGAAGGCTAACGGAGGTGGTTTTATGGATATAGAGGTGTGATTACAGGAGGTTATATGGATTTATGAAAATTGCAGGGGGCTTTATGAATTTAGGTCAGATTAAGGGGGGTATATGGATTTTTCCCTTTCTTTTTAAAAAGACCAGAATTGCTTGATAAGTTCATGTGGACTTCAGGAATATTCAGGAATTAAACCACTAATTAATGAGGACTTCTCCCTATAGTTCATGGGGTTATAAAGCGCTTATCATATTTTTTAAAACATATACTTGCCTAATTATGAAAAAATTAAGTATATATTAAAATATATTTGTATATCTTTTTTGAAGTACATACTATTATGAAAAAGAGAAATTTATATACAATATTTTTTTAGTATTGCAACGTGTAAGTGATTGATTGACAATTTTTAAACCACGGGACATCAAAACTGACTAAAGTGTATCAGCTCTAGCTCTAGCTTGGTTCTAAGTAATATATCTACTATATGAAATATATATAAAAAAAAACTTTAATAATTACCTAATATAAAACATAAATTTATAAAATTTATAAGTATATTATATGGTTTAAAGTATAACAACTAATAATAAAAAACTCATACTAATCTTAAATATATCAATATAAATTTTGGATTAAATACCATCATATATCCCTATCTGATATCCCAGATAAATTTTTTTTTTTTTTTAAATTGACAGGCTCACCAATGTTCCTTCGAAAGACAGCCGCATGCAACGCCGTCCAACCGTTGGGTCCTCTGAAATCCGTGGCCAAACCATCTCCCACCAGCAAAAGCTTGACGATCTCCAATGACTCGCGATCGGCGGCCAAGAAGAGGAGAGACTCTCCATCTTTGTTGGCCTCCAATAACGCCGTCCCCTCCTCGAGGACTCTCAACTTTTCAAGAAAAAACTTGACGAGGGATTCATCGCACCCCGACTTGAGCGAGCAATGGAGGGGGGTGTTCCCTTCCTTGTTCTTTTCCACCAGGAGCGATGGACGCTTGTTGCACAAGTCATTGGCCAAGCCTTCTTCTCCCCTCATCACCGCGACATGGAGGGCCGAGTTCCCGGCAGGGTCCACGCCTTGTTCGAGGAGGAAAAGGGAACTAATGTTGAAGTTTAGCTGACCCGACATCATTTGCATCAAATGAATAAATGCTCTCTCCCTCTCTCTCTAATAATATATATAGATATATATATATATATATATATATATATATATATATATAGATGAGATATGGACGAATGTTTGATGTTTTTGTGCCTTCCACTAATGAAAATGTTATATATAGAGGCTCCGTTTGAAAATGAGTTTAGACAGTTTTTAGGTTTGCAAGAAGTTGTATTTCTCAAAATTGTTTTCAAATAGAAAAACTAGATTTACGTAAAAAATTATTTAAAACCTGAGTTTTCGTGAAGCTATGGAGAAACAACCTGTAAAATCAGTTTTAAATCTAACTTTTATCTAAACCCCCCCCCCCCTCTCAAATTTTTTTTTTTATTTTTTTATTATTTATCAGGGGTTTTTTTCTTTGGTTGGTTGGGGATCGTCTTAAAAAACAACGGAACGATTGTTGCCCTGAATTTTTTTTGTCCATATTTGAAAGGGTAGATATATTTATTATTATTATTACTATTATTATTGATGTTGAAGGCTGATCCAATCAATTAGTCAAATCCACCTACCAAAGCTATTGAGTCAAAAAAAAAAAAAAAGAAAGGGCTATTGAGTCATAAAAAAAGAAAAAATATTAGGGACATTTTTGTGGACGGTCTCAGGCACAGTTCTCACACATTTTAATTTTTAATATAATAATAAGATATATGGTTTAATAAAAAGTGTATATTATTCTATTTCAATTTGAATAAATTCATTTTTTTTAATATAAAAAAATATCAAAGTACATAGCTTATTAGATAGCTAATAAGATATATAGGACTGTATTTGAGACTGTAAAAGAATTGCATGTAACAATGCTAAAAATATTTATTATTCTCATGATCTACAAGCCATTTAGCTGGTGTTTGAGAAGAATGGGAATTGGGAAGGGACAATAAAAGCATATAAAAACAAAAGGAAATGATATGCCCAACCTCTTGCATTCTCATCTATAGTTCACACCGGTTATTTTTTAATTATACAATCTTCGTTAAAATATGTACAGTTATATGAAATAAAATACATATTGAGATACAATAATATATTTTTTATTATGAAAAAATGAAAAAAATTGCGCTACAACTAGAAGAAAAATGTTAGGAATGGTAATTCTGCGTATACTAGTTTATTATATATATATATATATAAAATGTAAATGAATGGTGTTGTTTTATTATATTTTATAGTATAATAAGTATTGGTTTGGAGGAATATTCATGCTATAAAAAAAGACCAGCGCCCCTTAGATAAAATAAGCGTGCGTGCTCACCAAACTGTATAATGCTTTATTTGTTTCCAAACCGCTGGGGTCGTGGTGATCAAAGGGGGTAGGTCTATTAACGGGTCACGGGTCGATTCAGACCCGGCCCGAACTTGATCCAATAAAAAGTATAAATACTCAATTTGAATGACCCGACAATCAAAACGGATCGGGTCTAG
This sequence comes from Acorus calamus, assembly GCA_030737845.1. Taxonomy (NCBI): domain Eukaryota; kingdom Viridiplantae; phylum Streptophyta; class Magnoliopsida; order Acorales; family Acoraceae; genus Acorus; species Acorus calamus. Next base: position 23,101 of record JAUJYO010001417.1, on the reverse strand, counting down.
ATCCACCCAAACCAATCCTATGGACCCATTGGACACGATTGACCCAACCGAATATTATGTAATTTTTTTTATTTATGATCCAACCTTATATTCACGATTCAACCAAACATTTATAACTAAATATTAAATAATCATTTAAAATTTTGAACATTTGAAATATTTTTACAACTTTTTTGTTTCAAGTAAAAACATAATAATTCAAACCGTATTCCAAAAGTTCCCTAATAAAACATTTAAAAATAAAAATAGTGAAGAACTATTTATAATACACTTGACCCTATTAAAAAAACAAAAAAAAGGAAGCCATTGTAAGCCCTTGAAAAGTTATTCAACATCTCTTTGTCTGGCCTAGACTTGTTAATGGGTCAACCCGACCCGACCCGACCCGAAACCCGATATGGACCGGACCTAAAGGACCCGACAATCAAACGGGTCGGGTCCGGGTTCATCCGGATCCGACCCGTTGACAGGCCTAAAAAGGGGTGAAAAGGTTTGTTTTGGCAGAGAGAGAATCGAGAGAGAGAGAGCGTGAGTCAAGAGAGACAGAGTCGAGAGAGAGTGATTTGGGTGTATATTGGAGTGTTTTGGACCATCCGATCATATTCCATCGGACAGTGAAGAGGATGGTTGACCTTTTGATTAGTGTGTTTTTTTTGGACCGTTCGATCACGTGCAATCGGACGGTCAGAAACGGATCCGCATGTAAGGGTCGTCCGCACATCTGCAGCACATCAAATCTCTATCTCTCTCTCTCTCTCTCTATATATATATATATATAGAGAGAGAGAGAGAGAGAGAGAGAGCGAGATATAGAGAGAGAGAGAGAGATAGAGATTTGATATATATATATATATATATATAGAGAGAGAGAGAGAGAGAGAGATAGAGAAAGAGAGACAGAGAGAGAGAGAAAGAGATTTGATATGCTACGGACGTGCAGACGACCCTTACATGCGAATCCGTTTTTGACCGTCCGATCGCACGTGATTTATGCGAACCACGTATGTACATCCTTTTAATGAGAACCTTTTGATTATAGAGGCAGAGATCTGACGGTAGCAAAGATTTTCAGTGGAAGGGATACACCAAGTCAAACAGTTCTAGTAACTTATTCACACCGTCACAAATTAACACACATAACCTCTTCTTTTCCCTGACTCCTCTCTCTCTCTCTCAAAGAGCAACGGAAAATAATAATTGTGTACAACCGTGCAACACCCTTTACATGCGGCGCGAATATAAACTATCCAGATCTGATCTAAATTCACATCGCACCATGCACCTTATTATATATATACGCGAGCGATTCAGTGCGGGAATGCGGGAAACGACGTCGATCGTTCGATCGCGGGTCCATCGCATCCAACGGTTGAGATGAATCGCACCCGACCGTCTGATGCGATGGACCCGTGATCGCTTCCCGCACGACCGCATTCCCGCACTGAATCGGCTTCCTATATATATATATATATATATATATATATATATATATATATACATATATATATATATATATATATATATATAGGGATCCGATTACATGCGGTTTACGGTCGGTGCGGTGCGCAATCACGGGCCGTCGATCACGGGTCCATCGCATCGGACGGTCGGGTGCGATTCACGTCGACCGTTGGATGCGATGGACCCGCGATCGAACGGCCGACGTCGTAAACCGCACCGACCGCACACCGCACGTAATCGCGACCATATATATATATATATATATGGTCGCGATTACGTGCGGCGTGTGGCAGGTGCGGCGGCGACGTGGGCCGTTCGATCGCGGGTCCATCGCATCCAACGGTCGACGTGAATCGCGCCCGACCGTCCGATGCGATGGACCCGTGATCGACGGCCCGTGATCGACGCCGCATCCGCCGCACGCCTCAGGTAATCGGTCCCCTATATATATATATATATATATAGACTCGTGATTACGTGCGGTCGTCCGGTCGGTTTGGATTCGACGTGCGTCGTCCGATCACGGGTGCATCGCATCGGACGGTCGGGTGCGATTCACGTCGACCGTTGGATGCGATGGACCCGCGATCGAACGGCCCACGTCGCGGCCGCACCTGCCGTTCGCCGCACCTAATCGCTCGCCTATATATATATATATATATATATATATAGACGACTGATTTTGTGCGGGACGTAAGCGAGGCGTAAATCATGCGCGACGCGAGTCTGTCCGTCCGATTCGTGGACCATCAATCCAACGGGCGTGATTAAAAAAAAAAAATTCCAAAACACATTCCTTTCGTTGTTGAGGCCCTCTCTCGACCCTCTCTCTCTCTCTCTTTCAATTTTTTTTTACACAACCAAATCATCCCCAAATCAATCCCCCTTTTTTTTTTACACCACCAAATCATCCCCAAATTAATCCACTGTTTTTTTTTCTTCTCTCTCAACCCTCTCTCTCTTTCAGTTTTTTTTTTTTACACAACCAAATCATCCCCAAATCAATCCCCCCCATTTTTTACACCACCAAATCATCCCCAAATCAATCCCCTGTTTTTTTTCTTCTTCTCCACCAAAAATCTTCCCCAAATCACACCGGCACCTCGCCGACACCTCTCTCCCCCGGCATCGTCCCCGTGCCCATCTCGACATTGTTCAGAAATCCAAAGCTTTCCCGGCCGGCACTGTCACCTCTCGGCATCGGCGTCGTCCCGGCATAACATTCAAGTATTTCCTTTTTCTTCATTGAGTATCTGATTATTTAGGATTTTTTTAGGGTTTGTTGTTTTGTTTGATTAGCTAGGGTTTTCATTGTGAATTTCTTTTGAATGATCTGTGATTTTTTTTTTTTGAAAAGGCTAATGCATCTAAATCCTATAATTACATATTCAAATTCTCTGTGTGAATATGTTTTGAATGATAGAGAATGGACATTGCATGTACAAGTATTTCCTTTTTCTTCATTGAGTATCTGATTATTTAGGATTTTTTTTAGGGTTTGTTGTTTTGTTTGATTAGCTAGGGTTTTCATTATGAATTTCTTTTGAATGATCTGTGATTTTTTATTTTTTGGAAAGGCTAATGCATTTAAATCTTATAATTACATTTTCAAATTCTCTGTGTGAATATGTTTTGAATGATAAAGAATGGACATTGCATGTAGATATACGGATGATCTTGGATTTGCTTATTAGTTCTATCATTGGTTTAATTCATCGAGCTCTAATTGTTGTCCTCCCTGCCATATGTTTTTATGTTTGCTTGGGAGAGACTTAAGGGGGAGGGAGGTTATTCAAAGCAAGCAGAATAATATGCTAGGATTTAGACTTTTATTTTAATTAAACACTCCATGTTCACTTAGATAAAGCTGGGATTTAGTATAAAAATGTATGTTTCCATATAATAATGTTGAAACACTTAGAAGCAACCTCTTTATGTGGCTTATCACTTTAATTGTTTGTGTTTTTTTAGTAGGTAGGGATTTCATATTTTTTTAATGAATTTCAATTCTTTTTTGTTTCCTTTTCATGGTGGAAATGGTGTTTATATATATAGATCAGCAAATCTTTTTTTTTTTCTTCTTGAATTTGCAAAAATCTTTCCAATCCAAAGCCTCAGGCTTGAAATATGACTCATATGGCATATGGCATGGATATTTAGAGAATTATGGTCTTATTTGTTTTCTTGTTACAGTTAAAATGTTTAGCGGAGTTGATGGTGCGCATGATGACGAAAGTGTTGAGAATTTGGGATCTTTATGGGGTGATGATAGAGGTCTTTGGATTCCAGACGTAGATGAACAATGTAAACCATGCGTGGGAATGTCTTTCGATTCTCAAGAAGCAGCAGAGAAGTTTTATGTCAATTATGGTAAAATTTCAGGTTTTTGTGTTCGAAAATCATCCACAAAATACCGAAATGTTGATGGTGCAAAAGAACTCTATTTGAGAGATTTTGTTTGCTCCAAACAAGGATTTAACGCTCCTTCGAATACAAAACAAATCCGAGGACATACAAGGATAGGATGCAAGGCTAAATTAAGCTTAATGAAAGATGGTGATAGATGGAAGGTGAACAATTTTGTTGAAGGCCATGCCCATGTTTTGTGTACTCCCCGAAAAACACACCTCTTGAGATCATATAGAGAAGTAACACCTGCTTGAGAAGGCATAGAGATGTGCAGTGCAATTACATTGGTTTTTTTTTTATAGTTATATTGATTTTGTTGTATCAATAATATGTTAGTTATTATTTTCTTTCCAGGTCAATGTTTGAGAAGGCATAGAGATGTGCAGTGCTGACATTTGAATGAAGAAGGGTTTGGTTGTTTCAGGTTTTTTTTTTTTTAAATGATGGTTGTTTCAGTTTTTGTGAGTATCAATGCTAATGTTTGAATATGGTTCTTCCAAACATTTATTAGTGCCTTACTTTGTCATGGAAAATATGTCCTTCAATGGGAGGTTTTGGGGATGTAGTTATTTGTGCTGGGAGTGTATGAGCTTCAATGGGAGGTTTTGGGGATGTAGTTATTTGTGCTGGGAGTGTATGAGCTTCAATGGGAGGTTTTGGGGATGTAGTTGATGTCCTTCAATGAAGAGGAACAGCTAGCCAAGCAAGCATTCCAACTTCAATGCTCTTCATACTCTTATTTTTTACTCTTACTCTTACTCTTAACTCTTAAACAGGTTATTCACTTTCAATATATACCTGTACTGTTCATTTAGGTGGCAGGTTATTCACTTTCAATATATACTTGTACTATTCTTACTCTTGCACTGAACCTCATTAACAATGCTATGGATAAAGGGGCAAAGACATTCAAAAAGTGAAGTGAAGGTCATCTACAAATACAGAACATTTGTGGTCCTTATGTTTCCAGAAAACTCACACGCCCAAGTTATAGACAATTCCAAAGTGTTTCAATGCATCATGAACTCTTACCTGTTAAGAAAGACTTGCAGCTCAGAACACTCAAAATCATTCAATAATTGATTTATGTACAGATACACTTGGGCTTCTACGACTAATTGTCACAGGTATTTATTATATTCCAAAACAGGAGTAGCAAATTTTGACTACGGAGAACCACAAAAATAAATTACAGCAAGAATTAGCTAACCCTCGACATGCCATAAAAAGAGTGAATCCATGGGCAACACATGGCCTGGGTATCAAACTTGGAAATCAACATTTCGTTGAACTCTCTCAAAATTACATCCTGTGAATAAAACTAAGCATAAACCTTAATGCCAATCCTATACAATTATACAAATTTCAACCAACAATCCAATAGAATTCAGTGTTGGTACTACCAGTCTACCATCAGTTGAAGATGGATTAAATAAATGCTAACTCATACACTACAATAGATGTGAGAATTTTTCCAACTGACCATTCCCATTATCACCAGGAAACCAGAAGGCTTCACTTAAATCAAACATTCACATACATTTAGCAATCAAAGCTTGATATTTCCTGTCAAATTTGAAATTTCATTGCACACATCCATATAGATAGAGAATTGAAATTTTGATAAAACATGAATTCATACTGCAGAACAAGAAAAGTGGATATAGAAAGTAAACATATGACGTCATATTATTTATAAAAACAATCACACAAGAAGAGACAGATTCAATAATAACCCAAATACAGTGTGTCACACTACATCACCTTCTTTGGAAGAAATCTCATTGACACTACAGTTGTACAAAAGAGGAGAATAAATAAACCAAACACTCTCAATTCATTATAGCACCAACAGAGTTTCAACCATTATTTCAAACATATCCCATATGCTACATATCCAAAAATGAAATTCTCTCCTCCATTTCTTTCACACGGTCTTGTAATGCGTCAACCTTAGAAATTATCTCCTCCATAGCTTGTAGACTCACCAACACTTTAGAGTTTTCCTCTATTGGTGCGCATTGTTGTTCAATGCTATGAAACATCATATTCATGCTATTCAAACTCTCGTCTTGCCATTGAAAGAAGTTACTACCGTTGACGTCATTCTTCGACTAAATTAAATATAATAAAAAATGAAACAATGATTAACAAATGAAATCAAAGAATTAATTACCAATCAAAAAAAAACCAATGATTACCTTTCTTTCAGGGCAACACCAAAATCATCTCCATGGATTAGATTTTGTTCGTGATTGTTTTAGAATAGCTTTGTTCCCACATAAACAGTAAATATGAGTCGTAGGTCCATTGGATGATTCAATTTGCGAATGTTCCATCTATCAGAACACATATTCATAATGCAAAGAATGGCTTCATTAGAATCCCAACAGATGAAGTACAAATGAAGTTAGTTTTAGTGAAGTTGTTCAAATTGCAGTATTTATTAATGGCCCAGAACAAGCTAACATAAATTTTTTTTCTCAAGTATTGGATAAAAACTATCACAAAACATCAAAACATCATCAGCAAAAATCTAGATCTATATGTCATTGATGACAATCCAAATGAAGCAAATACTGGAATTTTTTTTTAGATTTTTGCAAACTAAAAAAAAATCAATTTGAGCATATGCATATACAAACATCATTTCCCCCATGAAAAGAAACAAAAAAAAAATCCTAGACCCTAGACACTTATTTATTCACAAACCCTAAAAAAATCCTAAATAATCAGATACTACTCAATGAAGAAAAGAAAATACTTGTACATGCAATGTCTATTCTCTATCATTCAAAACATATTCACACAGAGAATTTGAATATGTAATTATAGGATTTACATGCATTAGCCTTTCCAAAAAAAAAAATCACAGATCATTCAAAAGAAATTCACAATGAAAACCCTAGCTAATCAAACAAAACAACAAACCCTAAAAAAATCCTAAATAATCAGATACTCAATGAAGAAAAAGGAAATACTTGAATGTTATGCCGGAACGACGCCGGTGCCGGGAGGTGACCGTGCCGGCCGGGAAGGGGACGATTTCTGAACAATGTCGGGACGGGCACGGGGACGATGCCGGGGAGAGAGGTGTCGGCGAGGTGCCGGTGTGATTTGGGGAAGATTTTTGGTGGAGAAGAAGAAGAAAAAAACAGGGGATTGATTTGGGGATGATTTGGTTGTGTAAAAAAAAAAAACTGAAAGAGAGAGAGAGGGTCGAGAGAGAAGAAAAAAACAGTGGATTGATTTGGGGATGATTTGGTGGTGTAAAAAAAGGGGGGATTGATTTGGGGATGATTTGGTTGTGTAAAAAAAAAAAAAACTGAAAGAGAGAGGTCGAGAGAGAAGAAAAAAAACAGTGGATTAATTTGGGGATGATTTGGTGGTGTAAAAAAAAACAGGGGATTGATTTGGGGATGATTTGGTTGTGTAAAAAAAAACTGAAAGAGAGAGAGAGGTCGAGAGAGGGCCTCAACAACGAAAGGAATGTGTTTTGGAATCTTTTTTTTTTTTAATCACGCCCGTTGGATTGATGGTCCACAAATCGGACGGACAGACTCGCGTCGCGCATGATTTACGCCTCGCTCACGTCCCGCACAAAATCAGTCGTCTATATATATATATATATATATATAGTCGATATATCGTGCGGCGTCGCGGTGCGGGACGACGTCGTTCGTCCGATCGCGGGTCCATCGCATCCAACGACGATGTGAATCGCACCCGACCGTCCGATGCGATGGACCCGTGATCGACGGCCCGTGGTCGCGCGCACGCCCGCATCGCGCACCGTATCATTCCTCTATATATATATATATATATATATATATATATATATATATAGTCTAGTGATTCAGTGTGGGTGCGGGAATGCGGGAAACGACGTCGGTCGTTCGATCGCGGGTCCATCGCATCCAACGGTCGACGTGAATCGCACCCGACCGTTCGATGCGATGGACCCGTGATCGACGGCCCGTGATCGCTTCCCGCATTCCCGCACCGAACAATCACTTCCATATATATATATATATTGTGTGTGTGTGTGTGTGTGTGTGTGTGTGTATGTGTGTATATATATATATATTTATATATATATATATCGCGAGCGATTCAGTGCGGGAATGCGGGAAACGACGTCGATCGTTTCGATCACGGGTCCATCGCATCCAACGGTTGAGATGAATCGCACCCGATCGTCCGATGCGATGAACCCGTGATCGACGGCCCGTGATCGCTTCCCGCACGACCGCATTCCCGCACTGAATCGGCTCCCATATATATATATATATATATATATATATATATATATATATATATATATATATATATATATATATATATAACCGATTAGGTGCGACGAACGGCGGGTGCGGCAGCGATCACGGGTCCATCGCATCGGACGGTCGGGTGCGATTCACGTCGACCGTTGGATGCGATGGACCCACGATCGGACGGCCCCGTCGCGGCCGCACCTGCCGTTCGCCGCACCTAATCGCGAGCGTATATATATATATACCCGACTGATAAGGTGCGGCGTGCGGGCGGGTGCGGACGCGACGAGGGTCGTCCGATCACGGGTCTATCGCATCCGACGGTCGATGTGAATCGCACCCGACCGTCCGATGCGATGCGACGGCCCGTGGTCGACGCCGCACCCGTCCGCACGCTGCACCTAATCATTCCTCTCTCTCTCTCTCTCTCTATATATATATATATATATATATATATATATATATAGATGCGAGCGATTAGGTGCGGCGAACGGCGGGTGCGGCCGCGACGTGGGCCGTTCGATCGCGGGTCCATCGCATCCAACGGTCGACGTGAATCGCACCCGACCGTCCGATGCGATGAACCCGTGATCGACCGGCCCACGTCGCCGCCGCACCTGCCGTTCACCGCACCTAATCGGTTCCCTATATATATATATACACATATATATATATATATAGGGAACCGATTAGGTGCGGCGAACGGCGGGTGCGACAACGATCACGGGTCGGGTGCGATTCACGTCAACCGTTGGATGCGATGGACCCGCGATCGGACGGCCCACGTCGCAGCCGCACCTAATTGCGAGCGTGTGTGTGTGTGTGTGTGTATATATATATATATAGACACACACACACACACACACACAACTGATATGGTGCGGTTGGTATGGGAAAAGGACAACGGTGCGGGATTGAATCTGGGTCGTTCGATCGATGATCTCTCGATCGGACGGCCAATGTTTTTTTTTTAAAAAGAAAAAAGAAAAGAAAGGGGAACCGGTTTCACTAAAAAGAGAGTTGTGTGAAGGGAGAGAGACTCTCTTCCTCCCCTGTTAACACCCAAAACAAAGAGAGAGAGAGAGCTCTTCCTCCTCTGTTAACACCCAAAAAGAGAGCTCTCTCTTCCTCCCTTGTTAACACCCAAAACAAATCTCCCCCTCCTATCCTCTTCCGGCATTCCCTTCACCGGCACCGGCACCGGCATCCCCTTCCGGCATTCCCTTCACTGGCACCGATACCCCCATCCACTTTCAGATTTTATTTTACCCTTCTTGATTTACATTGATGACTTATGGTTTAGGGTTATGTTCTTTTAAGGATTTTCAAGTTTTATGTTTTTTTCTTTTCTTTTAAGGGTTCATATGTCATGTTCTTAAAGGGTTTGTAATTTTTTAGACTGATTAGTTAGAGGTTTTTTTGTTTAGAATTGATGATTTTTTTTTCATTTGAAGGGGTGAAATTTATATAATGTTGGGTTAATGGGTTTAGGTTTGAGCATCCTATTAATTGAAAAGAAAAACTTCCGCTCATAGAGCCTTCAAAACTCCCTCCATTAAAGCTTGAAAACCCAATGGGTTTTCAAGCTTTAATGGAGGGAGTTTGTGTGGCTTTTTGGTGTAAATGACTATTTTTTATTAATTCAACATATATGATGTGTATCAAAATCCAGAACCAATGTGATGAAACCTTTATTGTTGACACTCATTTATGTAATGGTGTTATGGATGGTTTTCATTTCAGTTTTTCATGAATTATTTGATTAATCATGCAATGGAAAGATGTGAAGTTGATAAAATCATAATGGAATTAATTGGTTTTTTTATGCAATTGTTTATGAAATGGTTTATGCATATGGATGGTTATTTTATGCAATGGAAATGGTCCCGCCTGATTCTTGAATGACTAAGTGTAACTTGGCAGTGATTGTTGATCAAGGATGGTGCATTGTGCTTACTTTCTGTGTATATGGTATAAATAACCAACAATTTTTGAAAATAGTGCATTGGTAATTATAAAGGCACCAATATCTATAGATATGATATGACACTCTGTGATGGGTCATATTTTTTCCTTTAAGGATTTTTATGTTCTGTTGTTGAAGGGTTAGTAATTTTTCGAGTTGATTAGTTGGGGGTTTTTTTGTTTAGGGTTAATGAATTTTTTTTCTTTCTTTTGAAGGGGTGAAATTTATATAATGTTGGGTTAATGGGTTTGGGTTTGAGCATCCTATTAATTGAGATACGAAAAATGAAAAATGTCCAATGATTTGTGTTTTTTTAACAGGTTTAATTATTTGAAAAACTCCATAGTGTTGACAAGATTTGAAAATTAGCTTACTTATCCTAAAAGAGTATTTCATAATCGAATGATTGTGCCAACTCCATTTCTAAGAATTAAAAAAATGAGACTGATGAACATTATTATTTCATCAACTATAAAAAGCTTTACATACATGCATGCATAATTATTGAACACATGAATACCCTTTGGGTAATAACCTTACAACGGATCACATAACATTGTTTGATGGACATGGCTTATGAGTATTGTTTGATGGTAGGTGAATTATTTCTTTTATTTGGTGTCATATTACAGTTAAAATGTTTAGTGGAGATGATGATACACTTGAAAAAACTATTCAGAATTTAGAATCAGTGTATGGTGATCATAGCGGTCTTTGGATTCCGGACATAGATGAACAATGTAAACCATTAATGGGAATGCCTTTCGATTCTCTTGAAGAAACATAGAAGTTCTATGCTAATTATGCAAAAATTTCAGGATTTTCTGTTCGAAAGTCATCCACAAAATATCGTAATAAAGATGGTGGAAAAGAACTTTAGTTGAGACATTTTGTCTGTTCCAAAGAACGATTTAAAAAATCTTCGAATATAAAATAAACCCGAGGACGTGAGATTAGGTTGCAAGGCTCAAATCAGTTTAATGAAAGATGGTGAAAGATGGAAGGTGCCCAATTTTGTTGAAGGTCATTCCCCTGTTTTTATTATTTATATAACTGTTATGCATGGCAATTTTTCAGGTTGACATGGATAATTTTCGGGGAAAGCTTGCAGTTCTCATATTGTAGAAAAATGAGACTAACATTGGAAGCATTCGATTGAGGATTTGAAGTTAATTTGTATTTTTTGTAACATGTCATAACAATGATGTGTAATGTGATTATTGTTCTATATTATATGTTCTCTTTATTTTGTAACTTAACAATGTTTTTGTCTCACATTTATTATATATAAAATATGAAAGAATCATTGCAGATGAGATGCGTTTAAGAAGTGACGTGTGAAAAATGACAGGACTACGATGCTTTACAACGGGTGGTATTCATGAGTTAGTATGCATGTGCTATTACAATATTATGTAATAGGTTAAGTTTGTGAAAAATTGTGTGTAATATGGTAAAGTTTATAAATCAGGTATGTATGCATTTTAAGCCTACAGGTGATTAAGCCACTTCAGCAATATATGTAACCTATTAAATGTATATAAGTATGTGTGTCTTAAAACACATCCATGGATATTGTGGTAGCTTCAAATAATGAGTGTATGTATGTAAGTTATTCCCACAAGTAAAGTAACTCTACCAATATATGTAACCAGTTAGTTTTATTTATGTAACTGTGTCTTAAAACAGATCAAGAGATATTGGTAGCTTCAGACAGTGATTAATTCACTTCCCCAATATATGTAACCTGTTATATTTATGTAGATAAGTGTGTCTTAAAACAAATCTAAGGATATTTTGGTAGATTCAAATAGTGGGTGTATGTATGTAATTGATTCCTATAGGTAGTTAAGTTTCTCTACTAGAATATGTAACCGGTTAGTTTTATGTAGGTAACTGTGTCTTAAAACATATCCAGAGATATTAGTAGTTTCGAACAGTGAGTAAATTCAAGCGTTATATATGTAATTGAAGCCTACAGGTGAGTAATTCACTTCACCAATATATGTAACATGTTATATTTATGTAGGTAAGTGTGCTTTAAAACACATCCAGTGATATTTTGGTATATTCAAATAGTGGGTGTATGTATGTACTTTATTCCCATAGGTAGTGAAGTCTGTCTACAAAAAATGTAACCGATTAGTTTTATGTAACTATGTCTTAAAACACATCCAGAGATATTGGTAGTTTCAGACAGTGAGTAAATTCAAGAGTTTATATATGTAATATAAGCCCACAGGTGATTAACTCACTTCACCAATATATGTAACCGGTTATATGTATGTAGGTAAGTGTCTTAAAACACATCCATGGATATTTTGATACTTCAAATAGTGGGTGGATACTCCAGATCCATGATGTAACTACTAGTTACATACTATGGTAAACAAGAGTTGAGTGATACTTGATTATATAAAATAATTATGAAATTAAATTACATATATACATGCTAGAATTTACTGGATGGTTGAAGCTACCAATCTTGTTGAATGTGTTTTCACCTCTCGCAATTACCTATATACAACTCACCAGTTACATATATAGGTGAAGTTACTTAACTATCTGTGAAAATAACTTACATACATACACTAATTATTTGTAGCTACTAAAATATCTCTGGATTGTTTTAAAACACAATTACCTACATACATTTAACATGTTACATATATTGGTGTGTTGACTTAACTACCTATGAAAATAAATTACATACATACACTAATTATTTGGAGATAGAACAATATATATGAATGTGTTTTAAGACACAGTTACCTACATAGATTTAGCAAATTATATATATTGGTGAAGTGACTTAACTACCTGTAGGCTTAAATTACATACGTACATGATTTGACTTATTCATTGCTTGAAGTTATCAATATCTCTGGATGTGTTTTAAGGCACAGTTACCTACAAAAGACTAACTAGTTACATATATGTGTGAATGGACTTAACTACTTGGAGCATAAATTATATACATACACGATTTGACTTATTCAATGTGTTAAGTGACCAACATCTCTATAGATGTGTTTTAAAACACAGTTACCTACATAAAACTAACTAGTTATATATATGTGTGAAGAGACTTAATTACCTGTGAGCATAAATTACATACATACACGATTTAACTTATTCACTGTGTGAAGTTACCAACATCTCTGAATGTGTTTTAAGACACAGTTACCTACATAAGACTAACTAGTTACATATATGTGTGAAGGGACTTAACTACCTGTGAGCATAAATTACATACATACATGATTTGACTTATTCACTGTGTGAAACTACCATATCTGGACGTGTTTTAAGACACAATTACCTACATAACACTAACTAGTTACATATATGTGTGAATGAACTTAACTACCTATGAGCATAAATTACATACATACACGATTTGACTTATTCACTATGTGAAGTGACCAACATCTCTGGATGTGTTTTAAGACACAGTTACCTACATAAGACTAACTAGTTATATATATGTGTGAAGGGACTTAACTACCTGTGAGGATAAATTACATACATACACTAATTATTTAGAGCTACCCATATATGTATGGATGTGTTTTAAGACACAGTTACCTACATAGATTTAACAGGTTACGTATATTGGTGAAGTTACTTAACTACCTTTAGGTTTAAATTACATACATACATGATTTGAATTATTCACTGTTTGGAGCTACCAACATCTCTAGATGTGTTTTAAGACATAGTTACTTACATAAGACTAACTAGTTACATATATGTGTGAAGGGACTTAACTACCTGTGAGAATAAATTACATACATAAACTCACTATTTGAATCCCTTTTAAAATATCTCTGAATTGTTTTAAGATATAGTTACCTACATACATTTAATAGGTTACATATATAGGTGTGAAGTAACTTAACTATCTGTGCAAATCAGTTACATACATACACTAATTATTTGAAGCTACTAAAATATCTCTGGATGTGTTTTAAGACACAGTTACCTACATACATTTGGCAGGTTACATATATTTGTAAAGTGAGTTAATCATCTGTAGGCTTAATTTACATACATACACGATTTGACTTATTTAATGTTCGAAGCTACCAATATCTCTGGATATAACTTTTAGGACACAGTTACCTATATACATTAAACAAGTTACATATATTGGTGAAATGACTTAATCACCTGTAGGCTTAAATTACATACGCACAAACTTGAATTCACTCAGTGGATGTGTTTTCAAATGTAATTGTCTGCGTCTCATCTGCAATGCTTATTTCATATTTTATGTACAGTCAATGTGGCATAAAAGCATTGTATAAGTTACAAAATAAAAAGAGCTAGTAACTTCAAAATCATCAACATTACACATCATTGTTATAACATGATACAAAAAAATTTAATTAAGGTCTAAGATTCTCAACACATTGCTTCCGATATTAAAGTTTTATTTTTCTGCAATATGAGAGCTGCTAGCTTTCCCCAAAAATTATCCATGTCAACCTGAAAAATTGTCATGCATAACAGTTATATAAATAATAAAAACAGGGGAATGATCTTCAACAAAATTGTGCACCTTCCATCTTTCACCATCTTTCATTAAACTGATTTGAGCTTGCAACCTAACCTCACACGTCCTCGGGTTTGTTTTGTATTCGAAGATTTTTTAAATCCTTCTTTGGAATAGACAAAATCTCTCAAATAAAGTTCTTTTGCACCATCATTATTACGATATTTTGTGGATGACTTTCGAACAGAAAAGCCTAAAATTTTTGCATAATTTGCATAAAACTTCTCTTCTTTTTCAAGAGAATGGAAAGGCATTCCCATTAATGGTTTACATTGTTCATCTACGTCCGGAATCCAAAGACCGCTATGATCACTATACACTGATTCTAAATTCTGAATAGTTTCTTCAAGTGTATCATCATCCATATGCATAAACCATTTCATAAACAATTACATAAAGAAACCAATTAATTCCATTATGATTTTATCAACTTCACATCTTTCCATTGCATAACTAATCAAATAATTCATGAAAAGACTGAAATGAAAACCATCCATAACACCATTACATAAATGAGTGTCAACAATAAAGGTTTCATCACATTGGTTCTGGATTTTGATACACATCATATATGTTGAATTAAGAAAAAACAGAGTCATTTACACAAAAAAGCCACACAAACTCCCACTTCAAAATTTAAACCCATTGGGTTTCCAAGCTTTAATGGAGGGAGTTTTGAAGGCTCTATGAGGGGAAGTTTTTATTCTCAATTAATAGGATGCTCAAACCCAAACCCATTAACCCAATATTATATAAATTTCACCCCTTCAAATGAAAAGAAAAAAAATTCAATTCTAAACAAAAAACCTCTAACTAATCAATCTAAAAAATTACAAACCCTTCAAGAACATGACATAGGAACCCTTAAAAGAAAAGAAAAAAAAACACAAAACTTGAAAATCCTTAAAAAACAAAACCCTAAACCCTAAGTCATCAATGTAAATCAATAAGGGTAAAATAAAATCTTAAAGTGGATGGGGGTATCGGTGCCGGTGAAGGGAATGCTGGAAGGGGACGCCGGTGCCGGTGAAGGGAATGCCAGAAGGGGATGCAGGTGTCGGTGCCTGTGAAGGGAATGTCGGAAGGGGATAGGAGGGGGAGATTTGTTTTGGGTGTTAACAAGGGAGGAAGAGAGAGCTCTCTTTTTGGGTGTTAACAGGGGAGGAAGAGCTCTCTCTCTCTTTGTTTTGGGCGTTAACAGGGGAGGAAGAGAGTCTCCCTCTCTTCACACAACTCTCTTTTTAGTGGAACCGGTGGAACCGGTTCCCCTTTCTTTTTTCTTTTTCTTTTTTTAAAAAACATTGGCCGTCCGATGGAGAGATCATCGATCGAACGGCCCAGATTCAATCTCGCACCGTAGTCCTTTTCCTATACCAACCACACCATATCGGTTGTGTGTGTGTGTGTAGGACGGTCGGGTGCGATTCACATCGATCGTCGGATGCGATGGACCCGCGATTGGATGACCCATGTCGTGTCCGCACCCGCCCGCACGCCGCACCTTATCAGTCTGGTATATATATATACAAACATGTGTGTTTAATTTACCACAAAAATTTGGCAATCACGGGTCTTGTACATAATGGCTTTACATCTATGCTAACGTTGGTATATGTTGTTACGATAATGATTCACAGGCCCCAAATAGGCTCCATGAGGTGGCATTAAGACATTACCCATTATAGTTTTTTTTATTATTTCTTTATAAAGTGGTTTTTCGGTTATGATTTACAGATTTTTTGTGATTTGTTCTTCATTAAATCTAAGATCAGCAACAATTCTCATTCTTCTTCATCATCCCGTTTTTTCTTCTTCATCAATACGTAATTCTTCTTCTTCATCAATGATCCCGTCAGGGCATGAAGCAAGAAATCGACCCTGACCCACCGACGGCTGAGATCTTCACGCACGGAGAAGAGACGATGTCCGTCGCTGGAACGAAGGAATCGCCATCTTCGGTCACGGTTTCCGAGGAAAAGACGCCGATGAAGGGCCTGGGCTTGAGGAGGTGGAGGAGGGCTCAAAGCGATTCCGGCAAAGATGGAGCCTTTGTGGGAGATCTGAACCGAGCTCTAAAGTGGAGTCTCCCCAACGCAGTCACGGAGCTTGTGTAGGTCCGCGGTGGCGGCGGTGTCGATGCCGGTGTTACAGACGATGACATGCCGTTGTCGCCTGTGGAAGCCTCGGTCGCCCGGTGAAGGATTTGAGGGACTGTTACATTTGAAATGTAACAGTTTTATAACGATATAATGTTATTTTCAAAATCTGTTTTTTGTTTTTTACATTTGTAAATGTAACAGTCATTTGCATAGTCATAATGATTTTTTTTTAGAATTGTAAATAATTTATAGGTGTTACATTCTGAAATGTAACAGTATACTACAAGTGTATTCTGTGAAAGTGTTACATTTTGTCTTTTTTCTTTGCTGTCGCAGAGGGGTCTGCTACATTTTCATTGGATGAGATTCCAACCTTTGAAGCGTTGAGACTGACAAAGAGGACGGACGGAGAGCTTCCTATCTTTAAACGACGATTGTCTAGGATAACCACAAAAAGTGAGGTCTTCATTGGAGACGGAGAAAGTGAAGTAAATCGAAAGCAAGGTCAGGTATTATTTTATTGTATTTACATTGTGGAAACTGTGTATTGATTAATACTGTTACATTTATAAATATAACAGTTAATGAATATTGCGGTTTGATTTGAAAAATACACATTTAAGCAATACAAAGTTTTTGTTATTTTGTTACATTTAAAATATAACAGTCTTGTAAATGTGTGTATTGTTTTTGTATATACATTTCAAATGTAACAGTCTTGGAACGATATAATGTTATTTATGCAACATTATTACATTCGTAAATGTATATTATTCTTGCATTCATAAATGTAACATTTAATCGCATACACATAATAATTTGTATTTGTTACATTTGTGCAACACTGTTACATTCTGTAACAGTTATAATCATAAAAAAAAACTAGAACGTTTTTTTGTGTTATTTAGATAATTTTGGTGTAATTTAGATAAGTTTTGGTGTAATTTAGATGAAAAACAATTTAGGTGATTTTTGTGTAAGTTAGGTAAGTTTTGGTGTAAAATTCATAAGAATTTTAAAAATTCAAATTTTGAAATAGGCAAATTTTATAGAGATATATTTTTAAAATAGGCAAATTTTAAATTAGGCAAATTCAAATTAATGTGAAAAATTAATAAGATAAAAAAGGGGAATTTTGGTTAATTGGATCTATTTTTAATAAATGACATGTCTGTATTTTGCCATTTTACCAATTTTCAATAGTCAACCAATAAGGTGATGACACCTCATGGGGCCTGAAAATGGGGCATATGAGTTGGGGCCTGAGTATCATAACTGTTATTATAAAATGGTTATCATATACTATTTTTCTTGCAATGATCCCCAAATGCAGTCCCATAAAGAGTCCATATATTTTTAATTTTTTAAAAATAATAAATTTTATCTAATAAGGTATATGTTTTGATAAAAATGTGCATCGCTCCATTTTACATTGAATGAAATATTTTTAACAAGTATAAAAAAAAATTAACGAGGTTTAAATCTTACCTAAGGAGGTGTATAACTTGTTAGATGGTTAATAAGATATATCAAACTATATTTAAGACTATAAAATAGAATGTGTGTAATAGTATAAAAAAACAATACTTTTTTCAAGTACAGCCTCCCCGTTGGTGAAAACTATAGGACAATAGACTATACATTAACAATGTTTTGCGAAGGTCCCACAACAAAAGGCTTCTAAACCATTAGAAGTTTACAATTATCTATCACATAAGACCATCCTGATAACTTTAATAGGAAGAGTGCTACTACACTTAGTTTTTTTTTCAGTCCAAAACATAGACTTACATACTTCGTTATAGATTCAGTTAAGTATATACATTGTTAGATGATGTATATACCTCACTATCTTTTTTTATATATTTACTAAAAATTGGTTCATTCAACTCAAAATTGAGCAATATATACCTTTTATCAAAGCATATACTACATTAGATGATATCTATTATCTTTAAAAAATAAAAACATGTAATATCTGAGTTTTGATCGATGAATATGACTGAGTGTATCATTTTCCCAATCCGAATTCTTTCGTTTCACAAAGCCAGTGCTTGTAAATTTTATGAAAAGAAATTTTTGTTTAAGAATGTTTAAGAATGAATACAAGAATGAAGAATTTTGGGTGTTCTAAGAATGAGAATAAATGTTAGAATAACTTTTAAAAGTCATCCAGAAAGTATGAGCCATTTTCAGAGCTCATTAACTATGTTCCACCAAGACCCGAGTAACGAAGGCTCACGACCCAGATAATCATCATACATAGATCCGGCCTGTCAAACCCCCCATATCCGACTACCAGCATATTCAAGTCAGTATTTAATATTAAATGTTTGATTAATGAACCATCAATGACCGATTTTTTAAATCACATATATCAGATTTAGGGCTATCATTAATTAATTTTTAAAATCCCAAACATATGTACATTTGAAAGGATAGTCAAGCACAAATTCTACAAAAATACATATATCAAATCCCCTAAATCAAGGATCTCTTATCCGTCTAATGGGAGAGAGAAAAATGAATTTTATCTAAAATGTTCAATAATGAATACAGGAATGTCGCATCCTTCTTGTTGCCACCGCCGGGCCAGGACATCCGCAGCTGTTAAATCCTATCGTTGGTTGGTGGTACTTTTAGCCCACTGTTCTCTGGGCCTCGTTGGCCCATGTTTATTTACTAGTAGCAGTCTATTATGTTATAATCGGCACTGCGCCTTGTCCAGTGCCTTTGTGTAGGAAAAAAAAGAGTAAGGGGATAGTCGATACGGATTTTGATGGATTTCTGTATACATTATTTAAGTGAGACTTTTATAGATTTTGTAAACTTTTACAGACTTTTACAGACTTTCAAAGATTGACTTTTATAAACTTTTACAAATTGACACACACTTTTACAGACTTTCACAGACTGACTTTCACAAACTTTCAAAGATTTTTGCAGACTTTTACAGATTAACTCTCATGGACTTTCACAGACTTTTACAAACTTTTATAGATTTTCAAATATTGACTCTCATAGAATTGACCATACTTTTGTAGATTTTCACAGGTGGATTTTTATTGATTCTTGTAAACTTATTTTTGGATTTTTTAAATAACAAATAAAAAAACTCAAATATTCAAATTCAACACGAATTATTCATATCCAATATAAAATGTAATTTAATATAATAAATATCAATCTTCATATATCCGAAATGCATATTGACACTCATTTTCAAATGTAGTGTTTGGACTTATGTTTGGATGATTATGCTTTTGTAGGAATCATATATAATCTAAACATGTTTCCAAATGCCCAAGCGATCCTCAATTTTATAAGGGGAAAAAAAAGAAAAAATAGTTTTTATTTATAAACAGGAAAACTTGAGTTTTTCCTAAATATAACAAAAGTATATTTCTTGGTAATATAATTTTAAGAGTAGCTTTAAATAAAAAACTATTTTTCAAACATGTTTCTAAATACCTCAGATGAATGCATTTATATTGAGATCTAGTGAATAATCTTGTCACTGGAATGTTGTCGACATATGACTGATTGGTTGGTTTTGTATGACATACATGGGTAATCTAAAGTTCATAGAGATTGTAAGTGAATTATATAATGTTGTAGTTCAGGATAAAGTAAAAATTACTATATAATTGTAGCATATGTTGTGAAAATTTCATCAGTTGTAGAAATTTTAGTTTTCCAGGGTGTTATTTGTATAGAGTTGGATTTTAAAATGATGGTACTTGATTTTGGGTAACGACTGATACGAGAATAAAAATATGAAAGGCATAAGATAACCATTATCCACAAAAGAAATGAGTTCTTTTAAAAGAAAAAAATATATATATTCACAATGCTAGAATTAAAGTCTATGAGAATCCCACCCATTTGGGTGGGATTTTGAAATGACTTTTTCCTTTATATTTCTCTCTTTAAAATCCACAAAAATTCATGACTTTTGAAAGTCTTTACAAATCCTATTTAAATTATATAACACATGATAAAATGTCTACTATTTTTTTTTTTTTATGATAACGATAGGACCTTGTCATATTATATAAATGGACAAGTGCCCAAGGAAATAACATACATCATTACATGATCCTTGACCCTTTGGAACTTAGGTAGAAGAGAAATCTACCAGTACCCACAAGTAAAGGACCACAACCCTCTATAGTCTCAATCAAATGACGCTGGACTTTTTATCCAAGAAATAATGTCTCAATCGAATAACGCTGAACTTTTTGTCTACGAAATAATATCTCCATCAAATAACACTGGACTTTTTGTCCACGAAATAATGTCTCAATTGAATAGCAATCGACTTTATGTCCATGAAATAATGTCTCAATTGAATAACACTGAACTTTTTGTCCACAAAATAATGTCTCGATCGAATAACACTAGACTTTTTGTACACAAAATAATGTCTCAATAGATACTTTTTGCCCATGAAACAATGTCATAATTGAATAACACAATATTTATAAATCCACAAATATGGACATTTTGTCTATGAAAATCCTAATTGACTAGTCAAGCTCTTGAGTCATAAAAAAAAAAACCAAACAATTATTCTTATGATCTCGAAGGCATATATCTGGTGTTGTTTGAGAGGGATGGGAATCGAGGGACGAAAAAGAAAGAAGCATACAAAATAAACGGGTTATTTACATACAGTTTTCATCTATCTCTCTCTCTCTCTCTCTCTCTCTCTCTCTCTCCTTTTTTTTTATTGCATATACACTCGTTTTAGAATATTGTTAATATCCCTATAAATTTTTGAGGTGCAATAATTTAAAGGGTTTTTTATTTTTTAATCTATGTAAACTATATAATTTAGTAATCGATCTCTCACTTTTTCATATTTCAATTTTAATCCCTAGATTTAAAGTGTATGTTTCTTATTAGTCCCTGGGAGGGACCTATTACTAAATTATTTGGTTTGTTTTTAGTCCCTCGGAGGAACTAAAAGGAGCATATCCTTTAAATCTATGAACTTAAATTGAGATATGAAGAAATGAGGAATCGATCACTAAATCATATAGTTTATGGGGACTAAAAAATAAAAAACCCTAATTTAAACCCCGTTATGTACTTTTTTTCCGCATATATACTCCTTTTACAAAATTATCTACTTTATTTATATACTCTTTTGAAATTGTAAAATTATCTATTTTATTTATTGTTTATTTTATTTTTTTAAGAAAAAAGTCTTTGTATAAATCAAAATGAACTCCCCAGGAACAAGGGACTTATAAAACCCATCCACAAAAAGTGAACGAAAACACAACAGAACATCAAAAGAAGAAAACTATGTTTAAGACACCCTAAACCAAGCAAACTATCCCTGGAAAGAGTCTCCCTCCGATCAGAGAAGTATCGTGCGCCCCTGCACAGAATTTCCCCCACATCACAATAAACCTCACAGCCCCCTCACAGATATTCTCCACGAGTAGACCCCTTAAAATTATCCAGTTTACATCTGCTCTTGTAAAAATATCCTTGAAATTTTTAGACGTGCAATGGTTAAATCCCGTTATGCATGTTAGAAAATGCACATAATGTTGAACCCCTCCTATCATGTGAAAACACTACAATGACTTGACCTTCCTCAAAAAAAAAGCTGCAAGAACAACCTCCACTCCTCCCACTGCATCTACATTGCCCGGTCAGCCACTCTCACCTCCCCGAAAGCCGTCGCTGGCAGCGTCATCTCTCACACCGGTTCAACGCAACAAGGCCCGACGCAATATCGTGCCAGCGGGACAGAGCTCCAGGAACATGCCCTCAATGAGCTCACTAGTGACTGAAGATTCACCCAACAAAATTTGATGATCTACCATTAGAGTTGGTGGATCTTTAAAAACTTTAAATCTTGAAAATGAATATCTCCATTGGAGGAGATGGATCTCCAAAGGTGTGAAATCAGTCTTCGAAACGCATACCCCAAACAGAGTTGCTCTTATATATATATTTTTTTTAAAATGACAAAAATCTGGAACTCGTGTTCCACATGAACCTAGATTCTAAGGAAAACTGACAATGTAAATAATTTCAATTCACACACAAATTCTACAAACATATAAAACACCCATAACGTGAGAGATTGATTTCCTACTCATCAATACCTAGCAGAACAGATGCACAAAAAACACAACATATGAAAACTTGTATAACCATATATTATGATCCAAAACTGTAACATAAATTGAATCAGTGAAATAAAAAAACCCTTAAAGAAAAATGGAGAATCGCATGAATCAATATCCAGAAATCACTGAGATCTGAGATGCCGACGTGTTCTCAACAAAAGATGATCCAATCCTGAGCATGA